>CABFOS010051528.1:4768-22285 GCA_900660315.1 Diretmoides pauciradiatus | reverse complement strand
GTGTAACTCCAATGTTCTGTGGAGTGAAGAGTTTCTGCCCTTTCAACACCGGTTGTAATATTAAAAAGATGTATTGTGTTCAATCTTACACTATATTTGCCTTAATTCCTAAAAATTGGACACTGTCGGAGATACTGTACCTCACAGTGTTGTTGTTGATGTTTCACCTCACAACAGCGTTATGCAATATCACATGTTAAAGTAATGATCATCACATTGAACTGTGGGAACGGTTTCAGATCACATTTTCAGAGTAGTTTATTAGTATTTGCTTTTTATATTATTTAACTTGATATCATTAGCTCCTTACCATATCATTGTATTGAATTATTGCCCAATCCTCCGAACAATCTCCCCAGAGTGCAGTCAACTGATGTACGATGTACGATGTACCTGCTGAATCTGATACCATCAACTAGTACATCATGTTCGTAACTCTTCTCTTCACTGTGCACCTACAGATAGTAAAGCCATTGTGGATGGGAATCTGAAGCTGATCCTGGGTCTCATCTGGACTCTCATCCTTCATTACTCCATCTCCATGCCCATGTGGGAGGATGAGGATGACGAGGAGGCGAAGAAGCTGACCCCCAAACAGCGCCTGCTGGGCTGGATACAGAACAAGGTGCCTCAGCTGCCCATCCACAACTTCAACCGCGACTGGAGGGACGGAAAGGCCCTGGGAGCCCTCGTCGACAACTGTGCTCCCGGTAAGAACCCCCCGTGGGTCTGAGTACAGTCAGCGCTGTCTCAGGATCAGCGTGGAGCTCGTTAAAGGGATTATTGTATATAGTGGTTTTGGTTGGTTGCTATGGAGGTCAGGGTCAGACATGTGACACTCCATGCATTTGACACAATATCACCTTCTCAGGAGAATTTGTCTCCTTCTCTCCTAATCTAGAAGATGAGTGCTATATATCTTTCACACTTTCTGGATCATGTGCACTCACACACACATCCAGATTCGGGTGTCAGCCAGAGTAATCCGTCTCTGGAGAGCAGGTACTGCCAGTGAGAATGGCTGCTGATGGCCGGAGGACGTCCCCGCCAGCTGTCCCACAATGACTGAAACTCTCACTCTCTCTGTCTGAGGCCCAGAGGTCTGCTTGTAATGTTTATAGCCTCACTGCTACACAACACCCCCAAATTTGGGCACCATTCCTCCTCTTCTGTCAGGGGGAATGCTTGGCACCGCATCAAAATGCTGAGTGATCCTTCACTGGCAGGGGGCATAAGCCACAGATCGGAAGACCACAAGGCTTCGTTTTGAGACGCTGCCAGTTTACTGTAAGATTGTGCCCCCGAGACTCCACCTTAGACAGTCTGCTCTTAGTTCTGATTCACAGAGGTGGAGATGGAGGAGCAGCAAGAGGAGTGAAGAACACAGTGTTTCCCTCTGTTTATATGAGCCACTGATCTGAGGTGAAGCATCTTCTAAACACTGCGCTGCAACACGGACCATACAAGGTTCTGCTTTTCCTTTGGGTCGCCGTCTCACAACCAATACCAACACCAAAGGAAACTGATAAATCTATCTCTGTTCCAATCCTTACTGAATAAAACTGCTGCCTTTTAGTTCCCTATTAATTCAAATACTAATTCAAGTTAATTGACCATACTGAGGAGAAACCGGTGCTGCCAAAACATGTTTCTTAACATTTGCTTTGATGAATAAAAAGATCAACTTAAGAGAGCGGCGGATAGCTGGAGCAACCTCTGTTACTGTCCAACATATTCATATCCAGTTATAGCCTACGCCTCCTCCCTGGGTATTACACTGATGTTACATTGTGAGTAAGATAGGCGAGGGGTTTATTCCAAAGTTGACATCACTATCAATTTAAAAGTGTTGATTTCCTGTGGTAATACTTTCCCCTGGAAGGCCCTGACCCCTCCCAGCTGAAGGCGTTACAAACACAAAGGTCCTGTGCTGTCATTGAATACCACGACAGATAGCACACTCCCTTCTGTCCAGCAGACGGATGTAAACTCTCCCGCACATTCCCTGTTAGTATTGTTGTATCATGTTGGTATTAACTGGATAATGGTATTCTATGGTGTGTTGGGCCCTTTTAAGTCAGTGACTCACTCCATTGCCAACACTAATCCAATTTAGGCATTAGCAGCACAGGGGAGTTTAGCTTTGACTTTGCTTCAGCCTCAGTGAAAGTATCGGAGCGTCCATTGTTGTTGTTTTGAGGCGTACATTGTTGACAGACATCTTGCTTGCCAGGGACCCTGAATTCACCGGAGCAGAGCACTTTGGGTAACTACGGTAGAAGGTCATGCTGTGCTGCTGCTGGAGGTGCTGTAGAGATAGTAACAGGCCAAGTGGTCTTATTATAGCTACAACACTACAGTAGCTCTGTCTGCTGTCTGTGTAGAATGAGCTCATGGCCCTGTTTACATGAGCTGAACGTGGTGTTTTCTACCCCTTAGGTCTGTGTCCCGACTGGGCCGAGTGGGATCCAAACCAGCCTGTGGAGAATGCCAGAGAAGCCATGCAACAGGCGGACGACTGGTTGGGCGTGCCTCAGGTAAGACACATACATAGAATACTTGTTAGTTTACGTTAGCTTAGTTGGGTGCCAGATGGGTGGAGTTTGGCACATAGGACAATACAAGTACAGTATGAGAGAGACAGTTTGATGCAGCTCTGACACACGCCTCATACATACACCCGTCACACCTGAGTGTAGTCAGTCGAGCTGAGTTGTTATGGAGCAAAGGGTAAATCCAAGGACATCATGCAGGAGACTCAAGGTATCATGCGATATTCATCATCTATCTTACTTCTAATTTTTCCATTTACTGTATTGTAGCTCTCAGTAAATTTGTGTAGGAGTTTTACCTGAGAGATTCACAAGGTTGTGTAGGTGTGAGATGTCTTAACACATTTAGAGCTGCCAGTGAAACAGATGTAAATATGCCTGTGCTCATCTGAATAACAGTGCAGTATTTCCAGTCCCACTCATAAAACCCTCAGTCTTCACATGGTAATGTGCTGTTTGTGGGTTGTTTGTCTAAGACACAGGTTTGTAGCTCTTCTCCCAAAGGCTTAGCATTGGTGGAATAGCCTTGGGTGTATGTCATGGCTCTGCAGGCCTGTGGCGCTCGGATTCCAGCATGGCAGTGTAAAGGAGATGTGGGAGAGGTCTGGCTCGGGCTAAATCCCCCTGGCTGGCTTAGTGAAGGCAACAATCCTTAACCCTGCTGTCCTGGGGTTAAATATAACCAGAGAGGAGCACGGCTTTGCACCTCCGTGTGATAGACAGGCGAACAAGAGCTGTTAGAGACGAAGAGAGAGGAGGCAGAGACGGAGGGAATAAATCAATTGAATCCATGTCAAATCCCATTCCACGATGATTAATAGGGGAAAGTTGTATACAGAGTTAAAATTATACATGCTACAGAGTCAATTGAAACACAAACCTTTTCAGACAAGCCAGACTATGTTTCTAAGATTAACCCTCGCCATGCTGGCTGTCTACCTGGTCTGTAGCTGAAAGTTGTACACAGTATGATTAACCTTTGTGGTGCTGCTTGTCTGTCTGTCTGTAGGTGATTGCCCCTGAGGAGATCGTGGACCCAAATGTGGATGACCACTCAGTGATGACTTACCTGTCTCAGTTCCCCAAGGCGAAGCTTAAGCCTGGCGCTCCTCTCAAGGCCAAGCAGCTGTTCCCAAACAAAGCCAAAGCTTATGGACCTGGTGGGTGCCCCAACAGTAGCAACGAACACACAGTTCACAAAGGAATCAATGCATTTCATTTGAGCGTTGTATGATTGTGTAAGGTGTTCTCAGTCTTGAGGTAGATTTGTTGTTGTAGTTGTAATTGTATACTCTTATTGCCAGGGAACATGTTTAATGTATTTGTAACCGTTTTTTCTGTTGCCATGTTGCCCATTTACATTGTCCCAAACCTTCCCTCGTATATCACTATGTCTCTGTATTTCCTACTCAGGTATTGAGCCTCACGGCAACATGGTACTGAAGCCTGCTGTGTTTACTGTGGAGACTTTGGAAGCAGGAAGTGGTGAGGTGCTGGTTTATGTGGAGGATCCTGAGGGACACAAAGAGGAGGCAAGTTATACCTCTTTGGCCTACATTTAATCAAAGTTTTGCTTGTTTAATCTAACCCTCTCTTCTGTTGATGGCTTGTTCTCCAGGCTAAGGTTAAGCCTAACAATGACAAAAAGAGATCCTACACTGTCACCTATGTGCCTAAAGTTGAGGGTGTCCACAAGGTAAGAAACCACTGCTGTCGTAACACTCTTTATATCACACACCAGAACATAGACAAGCAACTCTATTGTTTTCTTGCATACGTCCTTCTCCAATAGGTGAAAGTGCTGTTTGCTGGTCAGGACATCGACAAGAGCCCCTACACGGTGAATGTGGCGAAGGCGATGGGTGACGCCAGCAAGGTCCAAGCCAGAGGACCAGGTCTGGAGGCTACAGGCAACGTAGCTAACAAACCCACCTACTTTGACATCTACACGGCGGGTAAGTACAGCCACCACCTGATGAAAGGTTTGCAGACTTGGAAAACACGCTAAAGAATCACTGGTATTTGTTCAGAGAGCCTCAGGCTGCTCTACTTCCCTGTCTAACTGAGCTATGTTCTATCCTGGTTCAGGTGCTGGTAATGGTGATGTGAGTGTAGTCATCGTCGATCCTCAGGGGAAAAAGGACACCGTGGAGCTCATCCTGGAGAACAAGGGGGACAGTGTTTTCCGTTGTACCTACCGTCCCATGCTGGAGGGCCCCCACATCATCCATGTACTGTTTGCAGGCCAGGAGATCCCCAAGAGTCCTTTCACTGTCAACATCGCGGAAGGTGAACCATCTGTCTGTCTCATAAATTACTGTCACACAAATCAGAGCTGTTAGCACACTGATAGAGCCATGGTGATCTATCCCTCTGGGTCTCGGACCACGCATCCAGGCGAGACCATAACCCTTCCTATCTGTCATTTCTAGCTCCACCCGTTGCTCCTCCCATGGGAGCCCCAGTGCAGATAGTCCCTCAGTCAGTGCGCACCCTTCCTGGAGCGAAGGGTGGGAAGGGGGCTCAACCCCACAAACCTGGCCGCCCAAGTTAGTATGGTCTGCTGGGTGGAGCCTGTGCCCGTTGCTCAGATCTGCTCGCCGGGCCACACCCGTTCTCTATGCCCTGCAGATACCCCAGTCTGCTTCCTGAGTCTGGGCTCGGCCCTCTGACTTTCTTGACTCTATGCTGTGCTCTGTCGCTGCTCTGCTGCCTTGTGTACAGCAGCTTTATGGTGCGCTGTTGTATAAATAGTTTGTTCCAGTTTGCATTCGCAGTCAGACTGTCACATGTCTTTGCTTGTGCTGTTGAGGTGATTACTTTTTTGCATCAAAATGAGTTTTATCCAGTATTTAGTTTATGTCTGCAGTCAACATTGCTGACTGAGTGACTGAATGTCGTTGAATGTTGTCGGCTACTGCCTCAATACTCTCAAATGCATCAACATTCTATTGGAGGCTGTACAGTTTGTATTTAGCTGCACGCTAATTACTACCATGCACAAAACATAATGAATGCAGCTGTCTCCAGTGAAGTGACTGATTTATTAAGACCACTTATGCAAATTAAGTCAGCAGCAATTTTCCAATTACAATACCTAAGGCGCAGCCACAGTCCCCCACTGCAGTGTCGACTTTAAGACAATAGACAACAGAGGTGAGACAGCAGACGGTGATGTCTCCACTGTAACTCAACCAGGAGATGAGGGGGGTTGTGCATGTGGGTATGGTGTGACTCCTCATGGTCCGAGGTTCCACTTCATTTTTTATTTCCTGGAGCAGTGATATTATAATATGACTCATCCTCTGACATTTGAAAGAGAGTACGTAATTCTCAAATGGAACACTATTTGTTGTCCTCTCTACATTGCTGTTGTGCCTTCAAACAAATAGCATGTGGCTTTCAGGGTATTGATTACCAATTACCACTTTTTTGAGTAAATATTTCAATAATCCCATCCATATTTTTGCGTCCTACCATTGCCACTCCCCATAATACATATTACATCTTAAAAGTCTCCAGGTTAGGACATCAGAATCTGCATTTTGTTTTGCACAAATCTGCATTCATGCATAAGAAATATGACCTTCTATGTTTTGAATTGCTCGTTGCACAGGCTGCTCCGCCAAGCATCATATTTGTCATAGATACAGCATCTCATGTCCAGGTTTTGTCAATCAACCTCCCAGTGGTTGTATGGAATCCCATTTGATTTGGACATCATGTCTGTGCTACTAACAATGCCATCAGCTGCTGGCTACTGTTAGCTGCCGTTAGCCGTTAGATTTCTCTATTTAACATTTATGGTTTTTCCTCTTCTCTTGCAGCCATAAATCCCAACGCCTGCAGAGCTACAGGCAGAGGCCTTCAGCCTAAAGGAGTCAGAGTAAAGGAGGTGGCTGACTTCAAAGTTTTCACCAAGGGAGCTGGCAGTGGAGACCTCAAAGTCTCAGTCAAAGGGCCCAGTGAGTCAGACATCTCTCGAGTTCATTCATCCTTAGAGTTTCCATATTATTTCCTCTTTGTGGTTTAGTTGTCTGGAGAGCTGCATTCAGACATATATTTGATAAAGACAGTACAAAATGCATGTAAATAACTTACTAAGAGAATCTATATTGACATGTCTTCAGGTGGCGCAGAGGAGCCGGTGAAAGTACGTGATGTAGGAGATGGTGTGTATGAGTGTGAATATCACCCCCTTAAACCCGGTAAATACACAGTCAGCATCACCTGGGGAGGTCAGCCCATCCCACGCAGGTAACATCCATATTTCAGACCAACAACCAACCGAACTGAACTGCTGCTGCCTTTAGCTTTTCGTTAACAATGTATGGTGGTTGTATTGTGTATTAATGTGGGTATTATTTATGTGTGTGCTGTAGCCCCTTCGAGGTGGAGGTGAGTGAGGAGGCAGGATTTCAGAAGGTGCGGGCCTGGGGTCCTGGACTGGTGACTGGCATGGTGGGCAAATCTGCTGACTTTGTAGTTGAGGCCATCGGCACTGAAGTTGGAACTCTGGGTAAATTATTTATCAGTTGTTATCAGCCAATAGAGTTGAATAGCTGAAACTTTGACTGTAAATCTAAAATCTGAATGTATCTTCAATGTCCACAGGCTTCTCAATCGAAGGTCCATCTCAAGCTAGAATTGAGTGTGATGATAAGGGGGACGGTTCCTGCGATGTGCGCTATTGGCCCACTGAGGCCGGTGACTATGCTGTCCATGTCATCTGTGATGATGAGGACATCAAGGACAGCCCCTTCATGGCCCACATCCTCCCCGCAGCCAATGACGTCTTCCCCGAGAAGGTCATTCCCACCTATAACAGTATTATACACCATATAAGAGCATTGTAGGTTATCATGGAGCAAACAAAGTACACGTATAAATATTAAAGTGTGTTTTGCTGTTGCAGGTGAAAGCCTTCGGTCCAGGCTTGCAGCCTACTGGTGTTATTGTGAATAAGCCAACTGAGTTCACCATTGATGCCCGCATGGCGGGGAAGGGTCACCTCAAGATCTATGCAAAGGTATGGAGAGACCCATATAATGAAACTTTTAGTGTTTATTGTAGGAAAACATCATTTATAATGCATGTGGTTGTACAGACAGAGCTGACATACATTGGTATCCACTCAGGATGCAGAGGGCTGCACCATCGACATCAAGATCACTGACAGAGGAGACAGCACCTTCCTGTGTGTATACACTCCCATCAAGCCCATCAAACACACCATCATCATCACCTGGGGAGACGTCAACGTGCCCAAAAGCCCCTTCAGGGTAAGACACATAAAGATGCATGCAAGCAAACACACACAATGTTGTGTCTCTCAAAATGAAATATAATGATGCTCCACCAGATAGATGAATGGAGAGGTTTGCAGCGGTGGTGCTTCAACCAACTGCGCCTGTCTTAAGTACCGTGTGTATTCCTTAGGTGCTGGTTGGAGAGGGCTGTCATCCAGACAAAGTCAAGGTCTATGGGCCTGGAGTGGAGAAGACCGGCCTCAAGGCCAACGAGCCCACCTACTTCACTGTGGACTGCAGCGAGGCGGGTCAAGGTGAGCCTGTGTGAGGAGAGGGGGTGGGCAGTTTGAAGGAAATGAGTAAAAGTAAAATTGTGCAGGTGAGCTGAAACACCTCAAGGGGCCTCATGACTAAAGCTGAAAGGAGGGCAAACGATTTTATATAATGTACTAGAGAAAGTATTTATTCTGATAACCTACTTTTAAATGACCTTCATGAACCAAATGCTTATTACTCTGCACCCTTAGGTGACATCAGCATTGGAATCAAATGTGCCCCTGGGGTGGTGGGCCCTGCTGAGGCAGACATCGACTTTGACATCATCAAGAATGACAATGACACCTTTACTGTCAAGTACACTCCCCCTGGTGCCGGCCGCTATACCATCATGGTGCTGTTCGCTGACCAGGTAACATTACTGTTTCCAGTAGAGAGAGACTGATCGATTGCATTCCATGACTTCTGAAGTGCCTTTCTTCTAATATTTTTAATTAATTCTCTCATGATTGTCTTCTTTAGGAAATCCCCATCAGTCCGTTCAAAGTCAAGGTGGACCCCTCTCATGATGCTGGTAAGGTGAGAGCCGAGGGCCCCGGACTCCTGAAGACAGGTGAGGTTCTCTCAGAATAAAAATCTGAATCATTGCCAAGTACAATAAATGTATAAGAATTTACAGTACTTTGATATCATAGAACTGATTTGGATCAAACTGGATTGGTGGCACTAACAAAATGTCTGTGTGTTCCAGGAGTGGAGGTGGGGACCCCAACCCACTTCACCATCTACACCAAAGGAGCAGGCAAAGCTAAGCCTGAGGTGCACTTTACAGCATCGGGCCCGGGAGAGGCTGTTCGGGACTTTGAAATCATCGACAACCACGATTACTCCTACACTGTCCGGTACACTGCTCTTCAACAGGTCGGTCACTCTCTGGCTCTCGAATCCATTAATGTCATAACAGGATTTGGCAATTGTTCACAATTACACAGCTTCTCAATCTTCACGTTTCTGTCTTTTCAGGGTAACATGGTAATCTCAGTGACTCATGGAGGAGATCCCATTCCCAAGAGCCCCTTCCACATCACAGTGGCCCCGGCTCTGGATCTCAGCAAGGTCAAAGTGGAGGGATTAGACACCAGTAAGTAATACACATACTACACTCTGTTTCACTGTATATTTAAAGAAATGTTTTGAAAAGGCTTTTGTAATTCTATAGAAACAAACGAGATACCGAACAAGTGAATTGAACTGTTCCATGTTTATTTACCCTGCAGAGGTGGAGGTAGGAAAGGACCAGGAGTTCACGGTGAACACCCAGGGCGCCGGTGGGCAGGGCAATGTAGGTGTAAAGATGACCTCACCCTCTGGACGACCAATCCCATGCAAGCTAGAATCAGACAAAGCCAAAGGCATTCACAGTGTGAAGTATATTCCCCCAGAGGAGGGACAGTACAAGGTTGATGTCAGCTATGATGGTAACCCGGTGATGGGAAGCCCCTTCGGCGTGGAGGGGGTGATGCCTGCCGATCCTTCCAAGGTAAAAGTTTAAGAAAGGCTGATATGTACTTATTTACTTGAATTCTGTCAAATCATCTGTTTGTTGTTCATTGGTACTCAGTGATAGAAGAAAAAGCATCTTAGAAACTGACTTCTGTTACCTTTGCATCACAGGTGCGAGCCTATGGCCCAGGCCTCCAGGGAGGCATTGTGGGTAAACCGGCTCCATTCAGTATCGACACCAAGGGAGCGGGTGCAGGGGGGCTGGGCCTTACTGTGGAGGGGCCCTGCGAGGCTAAGATTGAGTGCCAGGACAACGGTGACGGCACATGCTCAGTATTCTACCTGCCCACTGAGCCTGGCGAGTATGCCATCAACATCCTGTTTGCCGAACAGCACATCCCTGGCTCTCCCTTCAAGGCGGCAGTGCGCCCAGCTTTTGACCCCAGCAAGGTGACAGCCAGTGGGCCTGGTCTGGAGAGGGCCAAGACCGGGGAACCAGCAACCTTCACTGTGGACTGCACCAGAGCAGGGGACGGTGAGCTCACCATTGAGATTGTGTCAGAGACTGGAGCAAAGGCTGAGGTGCACATCCAGAAAACTGCAGAGGGGACTTTCTCTGTAACCTACATCCCCCCCTTCCACGGCACACACACCATCACCATTAAGTACGGTGGCCATGTTATTCCCCAGTTCCCCAAGGTCATCCAGGTGGAGCCTTCTGTAGACACCAGTGGGGTGCAGGTCTATGGGCCAGGAGTGGAGCCCCGAGGTAAGAGTTGACATAGAACTATAGTACTGCAGTAGGCTCATAATAGCTGAGCCACTTGATGTTTCTCTTTACAATTTACCTTATGGGCTTTTGCATTTCCAGGGGTCCTCAGAGAAGTCACAACCCACTTCATTGTGGATGTTCGAGCTCACAACAAGACTGGAGGAAATCATGTGAAGGTCTGCATCATCAACCCTTCAGGCTCCAACACAGATTCCTACATCACCGACAAGGGAGACGGTACCTACAGAGTGGAGTACACTGCCTTCGAGGACGGTAGGAACACGGAGAAAATGCTTTCTTTCATTCAGTGTATCAACATTAATTCAACCAATTGAAGCATCATAAAGTGGAGAGAAATCAAATGGCAGCAATAACATTATATTATGAGATCTATATCAAAAAAGTACTATAGTCACAAACGTAATACGAGCTGAAGATCGAGGATTTTCAACAGACAGAAAGAGTGAAGACCAACAGGTGTTTGTGTCGGGTGACATTTGGGACTCAAGCAAGAGAGTGAGAAAAGAGAGAGAGTGGGTATAAATACATAATGATGCAGTGGAGAAATGATGTGTGGGGCAGAGAGGCAGACAGGCTCTGTTTTAAAAATAGAGTTTGTTCTGGAACAGCTCTTAACCAGGCAGGTATGTGTGCTGCCGCCGCCTGAACGCAGCGGCAGCAGCAGCAGGAGGGGAATGACAGAGGATATTAATAGAGACCTATAACACAAAGCAAAGAGATCACAGAGCACTTCTCTACCACCAGACACGCTCTAATATCACACCAGTGGGGATCTGGCATATACATGTAGACGAACTGAGCAAAATAAGGAGGAATGGGCTACAGATGTACCAGATTCACCAGAACCTCTGCAAATGCTTTATAAATAAACCCATGTTTATCTCTCTGAAAGGGAATTTGGCCCATAACTCAAAACAAGTGGCAATAACAGAACTGATTCATTGGCTTTGAGAGCACAGGGGAAGAAGTAGAGTATGTCACAGATAACAGCCGGTTTGGTGTGTGTTGGTTTGCAGGTATGCATCTGATTGAGGTTCTGTACGATGAGGTGCCTGTGCCCAAGAGCCCCTTCAGAGTGTCAGTGGTGGAGGGCTGTGATCCGACGCGGGTCCGTGCCTATGGACCAGGCCTGGAGGGAGGGATAACCAACAAGCCCAACTGCTTCACTGTGGAGACCCGGTACTGTTGGATCACTGGGGATACACGATGAAACAATATGTTTAGGGAAAATCCATTAAAATTAGGTCAAAATATTTCAAATATAGGCATAGTGAATTGAATGTTGTCTTGTTTCTCAGGGGTGCTGGTACAGGAGGTCTGGGTCTGACCATCGAGGGCGCCTCAGAAGCCAAAATGTCCTGCAAGGACAACAAAGATGGCAGCTGCAGTGTGGAGTATGTCCCGTTCACTCCTGGAGCCTATGACATCAACATCAACTATGGAGGTCATCCCATCCCTGGCAGCCCATTCCGTGTGCCGGTGAGGGACCCCGTGGACCCCAGCAAGGTGAAGTGCTCTGGTCCAGGCCTTGGCAATGGAGTAAGAGCCCATGTCCCTCAAACCTTCACCGTCGACTGCGCTCAGGCGGGACAGGCCCCACTGGACGTCAAACTCTACGGCCCAACGGGTGAGGAGATTAACCCCAGCATCCTCACACAGCAGATATCAGTATATCGGTGGTATAGTATATAATATTTCCATACCGTGTGATTTCCAGGTACTGTAGAGCCGGTTGGTGTTAAGAACAATGGCGATGGAACCCACACAGTTCATTACACCCCGGCCCAGGACGGTCCTTACACTGTGAACGTCAAATACGCAGATCAGGAAGTCCCCCACAGGTATAAGCGTGACTTTAAAACCTGCTTCTTTTCTTTACACATATTATGTAATCATTTAATTGTTCACTTATGTTTTATGAAGCAATAATTCTTCTTATCATCTATCTTCATCTTCAGTCCAAACATATCGGTGTCAGTGCCTTCAAAACCCACATCAGTTGAACTCTAATAATTAGACTTCTTTATTCTTTTTCCGTCCTCTTCACCCACAGCCCATTCAAGGTGATGTCTCTTCCTGGGCATGATGCCAGTAAGGTGCGCGCCAGTGGTCCTGGTCTAGACACCAAAGGCGTGGCGGCCAGCCTGCCGGTTGAGTTTACCATCGACGCCCGCGACGCCGGAGAGGGCCTGCTGACTGTGCAGATTCTGGTGGGCTTAACATTTGGCCGAGCATTTGAAACATAATTCATAATCATGACACAAAGTAATTGTTTCTTGATATCCTCTGTTGACAGGACCCAGAGGGAAAGCCCAAGAAAGCAACTATCCAGGACAACAGAGACGGCACCTACACTGTGTCCTATGTGCCAGACTCCACCGGACCCTACACCATCACCATTAAATATGGAGGAGATGAGATCCCCTACTCCCCCTACCGCATCCAGTCCCTTCCCACCGGAGACGCCAGTAAATGTCTGCTCACAGGTAAAGACCGTAACATGACGGATCTGATAACCAGAACAATATTGTAACAGACATTGTAATTGTATGTTTTGATACATATATTAATCATCATCATGCTCTTTTTCTTCCCAGTGTCTATCGGAGGACATGGAGTGTGTGAGTAACCAATGCTTTTACTCTCTGTCTCTCTTTCTCTCTATATATCACAAGAATCCATAAAACATCTCATCATTTCACACATTTCCTTCCCTCTCTGTCCCAGCGAGTCTTCAGAAGCTGCAGGCCTCTGAGGATACAGTCATCACAGTAGACGCCAAGGCTGCTGGGAAGGGCAAGGTGACTTGTAAGGTGCAGACCCCAAAGGGAGTGGAGCTAGACATGGATGTGGTAGAGAATCACGATGGGACCTTTGACATCTACTACACAGCCCCTGAGCCGGGGAAATATGTCATTACCATCCGCTTTGGGGGACAGAACATCCCCAAGAGCCCCTTCCATGTGCAGGTGAGTAGAGGAGAATTAAACGGCTGCAAGACTGTATCATCTATTCTGATATTTAGTCGTATGTAACATTTCTCTTCTCTCTGCATCGTTAGGCCACAAACGAGCCGGTTGTTCCTCGTGATAGTGTGGATCCGCTCTTCCGCCCTTTGAACCTGGTCGTCCCCTTCACGCCACAGCAGGGAGAAATCACAGGTGAGACACACACACACACACACACACACACACCGTCATATTGTAGTTCTAGGATATTCAACCATGCTGTTGTCCTCTCCAGGTGAAGTGCGTATGCCTTCAGGTAAAACCGCTCGCCCCCACATCACTGACAATAAGGACGGCACCATCACAGTCAAGTACCAGCCCACAGAACGAGGTCTGCATGAGATGGACATCAAATATGACGGCAACCACATCCCAGGTCAGCAAACGCACGCGGGCAGACTTGTAAACTCAGGAAAATAGTATGAGGATTCATTTCCAAAACACAAAAACAGGAAAAACGTGATTACCTGAAGGTCATCATTCAATATTTTGAAAATTTGGGGATCCAGTCTAACAAAGTGCTATCTTTTACCAACCAATGTTACCTACTACTGTACCTATAGTTTACTATCTTTAAAAAGTACAATCATTTACTTAACTTTTGTTCAATCTGTCTAAAGTAAGTTTCCTTCCTGCGTAACACCGTGCCCTCTCCCGTACAGGAAGCCCTCTGCAGTTCTATGTGGATGCCATGAACAGTGGGGTGGTGACTGCTTATGGTCCAGGCCTGAGCTACGGGATGGTTAACAAGGCAGCTACTTTCACGGTGGTCACCAAGAATGCAGGGGAAGGTACAATAGCTGATTCTTCCAATGCTTATTTGCTGCCGTGGATTTACCATAGTTGCCCTTCACATACTGTATTCAGTAGCAAACAGATGAAAAAAGACACTGAAACTCTGTTCTGCCTCTCAGGGGGTTTGTCGCTGGCAGTGGAAGGTCCCTCCAAAGCCGAGATCACCTGCAAGGACAACAAAGATGGCACCTGCACTGTGTCCTACCTGCCCACTGCTCCTGGAGACTACAACATCATTGTCAAGTTTGACAACAAGCACATTTCTGGCAGTCCCTTCACTGCTAAGATCACCGGTGAGGAAATCAGCTGTTATTCCTACAATCCACTTAGAGACGTCGACATTCACAGTCGCATTTCCGTAAAACTTTTGTAAATAGTTCATGATTGATGAATAGGATGTAAAGGGTTAACATCTAAAGCTCTTGTTTTATGTCAAGGGGATGATGCCATAACCAGGACGTCCCAGCTGAATGTTGGCACATCGACTGACGTCTCCCTGAAGATTGCAGAGACCGATCTGAGCTCTCTTACTGCCAGTATCAGAGCACCATCAGGCAACGAGGAACCCTGTCTGCTGAAGAGACTCCCCAACAGACACATAGGTGAGATATTCTGGTTCGACCGGCCACACACACAGGATCACCGAAATAGAGTAGAACAAAGGCTTTGATCTATCAAATGCTTTTAAATCCCTTTAACATGCTCCCTTTTTCCCATTTCTTTTTCTTTTTTTCCAACCTCCAATTTCTTCTTTCCTCAGGTATCTCTTTCACCCCTAAGGAGGTCGGTGAACATGAGGTGAGCGTGAGGAAGAGTGGCGTGCACGTGGCCAACAGCCCCTTCAAGATCATAGTTGGGCAGTCGGAGATCGGCGAGGCCAGCAGAGTCAAGGCTTTTGGGAAAGGCCTGGTGGAGGCACACACTTTTGAAATGTCAGAGTTCTTCGTGGATACTAGGAACGCAGGTACGCTACGGAAACATCATGGCTCACTTTTACAGCAAGATCAGAAGCAAACTATACAGAGCTAACAAACATTCCCCTCTCGTCTCTCTCTTTCTTAGGCTATGGAGGTCTAGCATTGTCAATCGAGGGTCCGAGCAAAGTGGATATCAACTGTGAGGATATGGAGGATGGGACGTGCAAAGTGACCTATTGTCCCACTGAACCTGGCAACTACATCGTCAACATCAAATTTGCTGAAAAGCACATCCCAGGTCCAAATCTTTTGCATGTTAATGCTTTAAAAACACATGATAGGAAAATCCATGAAGTCATTGGTGTTTGTATTATCTCAGCTAAAACTTTCTTATGTGAATTCAATTTTGTAATTATGCTATGTTCTTATTTGTTTACGTGCTTTCTTCCCACAGGAAGTCCTTTCACAGTCAAGGTGACCGGAGAAGGAAGGATCAAAGAAAGCATTACCAGGAAGAGACAAGCGTCCTCCATTGCCTCAGTGGGCAGCACATGTGGCCTAAACCTCAAGATCCCAGGTCAGTACAGCAGTCAGTCAGCAGCGCTGGGACGACAGCTGTCAACCATCTTACATCACCAGCAGTAGCATTCGTATTCTCACTGATGTCTCCTCCCTGTAGGAAATTGGTTCCAGATGGTTTCAGCTCAGGAGAGGCTGACCAGGACGTTCACCCGCAGCAGCCACACCTACACACGCACAGAGCGCACAGAGATCAGCAAGACCCGCGGAGGAGAGACCAAGAGGGAGGTACGAGTGGAGGAGAGCACCCAGGTGGGAGGAGGAGGAAGCCCCTTCAGAGATGTTTTTGGAGACTTCTTGGGTAGAGAGAGCCTCAGCAGCTTTGCTGGCATCACTGCCAGACCTGAGGGTGAGTGACACTCATACCAAATGCTCAAATTCAAACCCTAGTTTTCAACAGTACAAACATTAAGTCTGGTTTTGTAACTCAATAAGTAAACATGTAAATGTATGCACTCATGACCGTGAGACCAATACAATTGGCCAAATATCAGTGGACGGCATCTTTGCTATTGTCTGATTTGCTCCTCTGTCTCCTCCAGTTGAGTCGGGCTCTCAGAACATGACGGCTCAGGTGACCAGCCCCAGTGGGAAGACAGTGGATGCTGACATTATGGATGGAGGGAACAGCACCTACAGTGTGCGCTTCATCCCTCAGGAGATGGGCCCCCACACTGTAAATGTCAAGTACAGAGACCAGCATGTCCCCGGAAGCCCCTTCCAGTTCACTGTGGGGCCCATGGGGGAGGGAGGAGCACACAAAGTCCGCGCCGGAGGCACCGGCCTGGAGAGAGGCGTGGCTGGAGCACCTAGTAAGCTCATATATCCTTGGTGTAAAACGAAAAGAGAGCATTTCATTTGTCATATCGTTATTGGGAAGTATAGTGTTTGAGGTCCTTATGAGATCTACAGTAGATACTGAAGAATGATCCATTTTCTAATCTACCTGTGTTTCTCCCTCTCCCTCTCTAGCTGAGTTCAGTATCTGGACAAGAGAGGCAGGTGCTGGCGGTCTCTCCATCGCTGTAGAGGGGCCCAGCAAGGCTGAGATCTCCTTTGAGGACAGGAAGGACGGCTCCTGTGGGGTCTCCTACATAGTAAAGGAGCCAGGTACAACTTTATTGTCCAAACATGTTGAAATTTGTCACACACGCACAGATTTGATCCAACTGCGTATTTGTCTCTAAACGGCTTTATTTTCAGTCATTTCCCCATACACTTCTTCCAGTTCATTTGATTTACAAGATCTTGACAAGACACAAATATCCTGTCTGTTTCCCCAGGCGACTATGAGGTGTCAATCAAGTTCAACAATGAGCACATCCCTGACAGCCCATTCATCGTTCCGATTGCTACACTGTCAGATGAGGCTCGTAGGCTCACTGTCACAAGCCTTCAGGTAAGATCACACACACACACACACACACACACACACAACACACACACACACACACACACACACACACACACACACACACACACACACACACATACATACACACACACACACATACACACACACTTACACACACACACACACACACATACACACACACACACATACAGACACACACACACTTACACCCACACACACACACACACACACACACACACACACACACACACACACACACACACACACACACACAGAGAGATACAAAACCACACATGCATGTACTGTAAGCAAGCAGAGAGGTGAAAAAGAGATCTATTTGTCACCTGAAATACCTGAAAACATTTACACAGACGTGCAAACCGTCTAAATATCCTCCCGGTAGAACAGTGAATTGCATGTGGCATATGAGCAGTTGAAACTACTTCTGACTCGTAGCACTTTGCCCTTGA
>CABFOS010051479.1:4092-16315 GCA_900660315.1 Diretmoides pauciradiatus | reverse complement strand
GAGAGGAGCAGAGAGGAGCAGAGAGAGAGAGAGAGGTGTATCCCTGTAGTAGCCTAATCCTGTTAGCAAGAGGGAAATCAGGTTGGCGTTGTGGTGGTGCTGACTTTCTGAAGAGATTTTCTTCTCTGGTCTTGGAAAGATGCTGCAAGAAGATGCCATAGATTTCCTTTAATTGAATCCCTCTGTCATGTGTTTCTGAGCTAATCTCCTGGTCCTCTAGATCAAAGGCCAGAAGATATACAGTACTGTATGTGCCTGTATGCTCTGTTCATATAGGGCAGGTACAATATATTGGATTTTTGTGTAAATATTCCAATATTTGGGTAATATTGGGGTTTTTTCTTTCTCTGTTTTTTTACCCCATTTTCTCCCCAATTTGCCAATTCCCGTGTGTATCATGGTCGTGGTCGTTAAGCTGCTCTCTGTCGGTCTGGGGAGGGTGTAGACTACCACACGCCTCCTCCGATGCATGTGGAGTCGCCAGATGCTTCTTGTCACCTGACAGCGAGGAGTGTCACCGGGAGAGCGTAAAGCACGTGGAGGTTCAGGCTACTCTATCCCCCCCAGATCCCCCCCCCCGCTGAACAGGCGCTCGGACCGACCAGATTAGTTGTGTTCGTAGGAACGTCTGACCAAGCTGGAGGACTAGCGGGGCGCGAACCCCGGGTCTCTGCGGTGGTAGGCGAGGATTTTACCCTACACCCAGACGCCTGTAATATTGCTTTTTATGGGGATGGAGATTGAATAACATAACAGGAGTGAAGGAATAAATGTATGATGAACACCAGCCTGTGTATCACGTTTCTTCTGGAATCAGCTGCTTTGATTCAGATACTGAACTCCACCACTCAAGACATAACACAGCACCGGTGTAAACTCAAGCACTTCTAAGGTTTTTTTAGAGCTACGATCTTCTGTGACATTACAGTAAATGGATGTCATACTTTTGTTCTACAAATGTGTCCCCTCTTTCTCCCGTCTTTCTGTCTCTCTCTCTGTCTTTCTGTGTGCATGTGCGCGGTCGGGTGAAAGGGTTAGTAGTCTGCAGAGAGGAATATGTCTGTGAAAACAATAATTTACCATTGCCAAATGTAATTCAGATGGCACCTAGAGCCTGAAGACAGTAGTGGGTGTGTTGTGGGATGAGAGTGGGCTTATCATGGCTGCAAGGAGCCTCTAGATCCCCTGGCTCATCACCCAGCAGCCGATTACCCTCCACTCATATCTCTTCCCTGTTATACACAGAGGGCCCTGCACTGATAAAAGTGATGGAAATGCTAACCTCACTTAAAAAACTGGTTATCAGTCTTGTTCCAACATGATGTATTATGTGAACCCTAACATACATTTGCACAAGGCAGCAGCGTAGTGAATTGGGAGGCCACTCTTCAACTAAAGGACCCAGGTTGAAGCCATTGTATTGACTGACCCCATGGCTCCACCGGGCACATATGCGTTGCATTGCGTTGCACCATTAAGGACACACTTCCATTCTAATCAACGCGAGCGGCTCCACTGAGCACATCTGACGCGAAAAATCCTAAATAAGACTTGAAGTCTATTTTTACGCGCGTTGACGCGTCCCTTTACACTAGGACTAATGAAAAACATGCATTTGTGTGTGTTTTCGAACATAAAGTACATATGTGTGTATTCAATCATTTCTAGATTAGTAGTAGTAGTTACATATTGCAGGGGGAAAGCTGCCGTCTTGTCAAATTTGTTGAGATCACTGCCAATAAAGATATTTTGCATTCCTGCATTCAATTTCCCCTACCGTTTTTTCAGCGGGAAAAAAAACGTTTTGATATTGTTTACGGAGTCGTTATGTTGCAATAACCTCATTCTTGTCGGAGCTTCTACGCGCCACAGACGTGTCCGGTGGAGCCATTAAAAAAAGCTACGCTACCTAACGCGACGCAACATGTGACGCTTACGTGCCCGGTGGAGCCTTGGGGTGCATGCCTCCTCCGACACATGTGAAGTCAGCCAACCGCTTCCTTACACCTGACAGCGAGGAGTTTCACCGGGAGGGGCGTGACATGTGCGGAGGAACAGGTTATCCCCCCAGTTCCCCTTCCCGCTGAACAGGTGCCCTGACCGACCAGAGGGAGGCACTAGTGCAGCGACCAGGACAAATCCCCTTGTCTAGCTTCCCACCCGTAGACACGGCCAATTGTATTGGTGGGGATCGAACCTGCGATCCCCAGCGTTGGTAGGCAGTGGAATAGACCACTGTACTTCTAGTCTGTTTTACTCTGTTTACATTACAAACAATGTAAATGCAAACAAATCTAAGCCTTAACATACATGTAAAACTAATGTTGAGCTATAATAATGCCGTCTCTCCTTATAGCAGAAGTTCATAGAAAAAGCGTTTGCCAATAAATCGCTGTATGAAGTCAGTGTTTCCAGTGGAGATCATACTGCTCTTACTGTTTGGAGCTTAAAAGAAACATGGCTGTTTTCAGATAAATGAGGCTATGAGGATGTGTCCGTTCATTCTTCTGGATTGATTGTGCTCTGTGTATCAGATTATATGTGTGCGTAAAGGGATATTATTGACCTAGTGCTATGCACAGATTATGACTTATCTATACTAATCCTAGGAGGGGGATGGACAGACCGACTTTAGACTGGAGTAGTCCAGGGTGTGGGGAACAACTTAACATGTATCCTTGACCAAAAACGTCTATTAAGAATTGTCCTAAAACTCCTTGGTGCAGTTGAATCTTGGTTCGGTGACAACGTAATTCAATTGCCGTCTTATGTCAGCCATTGGGATAATATGCACTCTAAGGTAAAATGTACATTAAAATGCAAGAAAATCTGTCAGAAAGTCAATTGAATAAAAGCAATAATAGACATAAAATAATGAGTAGTACGATGAATACAATAAAACTACACATGACAAAAGACATGCATGACTGTTCAGAGGTCTGACTGTCTGTGGCCCTTGAGGCGACTGGTACTGATGCTCCGATAACGTTTTCCTGATAACAGTTCATGTTGTCCTTGATAATGTTTAAGGCTTTAGTTCTGCAGCGGTGAATGTAAATGTCCTGGAGCTGTGGCAGTGGTGCACCTATGATTTTTGATGCTGTTTTTACAGTTCTTTTCAATAGTTTATGATCCTGTTCAGTCAGATTGCCAAACCATAGATACTGTAATGCTACCAGCGAGGACACACTATTGGCCCCCCTATAAATGTTAGCCAGGTTGTTGACATTCCACATTTTCTGAGACACCTCTGAGAAATATAATCATCTTCAGTTCGCAAGCAGTATTGAGAGACCAGGAAAGTGAGTCTCATCTGAATGCCTCGAAATTTAAAACTATCGACTATTTCAACAAGAAAGTCATTAATGAAAGTGTGTGTGTGTGTACAGATTGGGTGTTTCTAAATTCGATAATGATCACATTGAACATTCAGAGATTGTTCTCCCGACACCATTTGTATAGGTCCCTTACCTCCAACCTATAGGCATCTTCATTGTCAACATTTATCAGTCCAATCACAGTAGTATCATCTGCAAATTTTCACTGTATGGTTGTTGTATATGTGATGCTTGGCAGTCATACATGAACTAATTAGTCTTCTTTTTTGTAAAAGGTAGTTTGACATTTTCACACTTTCCTGCATTAGCAGTGCAACAGCTCCTGGTATAACAGCGTGTCCTGCAGGTTTCAAATTTTGTGACAATCTGCATATCTCCTCTCCCCCTCTGTTTGACTGGTTGGAGGGCTGCTTGTCAACTACACTCTCACTCCATCAAGCAGTTGGAGGTTTACAAGCTCCAGCAGGAACTCCCTTCGGTGTTAACAGACCTGCCAAACTCCTTCATACTGGAAGCGAGCAGTTGTTGACAGTGACTTGTATTTATTTGCTTGGTGGGAAGAATGATTGCTTGGCATCTCGGGCCTCCCTGTATCAATCAAGACGCCAGGTGTCATGACGACATGAAAGATGGCCAGAATCCCATTGGAGTTAAATCATTGCCCTGTTATTGGCCTCACTAAAGACAAAGATGGGAGAGCTAGAGTATGTTGATGTTTATATCAAAACCAGAATTGTTCTTTAAGCTAAAGATTGTGAGTAACGTGTGTTTTCACATGTTGCTACTGTTGTAGTTGTTGCTGCAATACTTAACTCTTCTTCAACCAGTGTTCATTGAGACCACATTCTTATTAACATGAATAGCTTGGGGTGTGTTTGTGAGGAGGGTGGGGGGCGTGGGTGTGTATTTTGGAGGGTGTGGTGGGTTTGTGCACATTCACACACACCTGGGAGGTTCCCAGTGCTGCCAGTCTTACACGGTTGGCTACGGAACATAATTGCCTATGGTACTGTAACTATGCTCACATTATTATTGCTAGTGCATGTGCTTATTTGGGGTGTGACCAGTCAGAGCGTGTGCCCGTTCGGAACCCGGTATTGTGACTTCACATTCACTACACTACCCAAAATGTTGTCGCTCGCTGTACCCTCACTGCACCTGGATCGAAACTAAGTGCTTTCTCGAGAACCGCTTATCCAAACCATGTCACACTCGACACTGCACTTCCTTGGGTCCTGAGCAATACACCCGTCAAGTGTGAAGTCAATCGGATGAACAGTTGTTGAGAAAAGCACCCCGCTCTTTCCTTACTCCTGGATAGCATACTCTGATCAGACACAGAGCTGAGCAGCTCGCTGTTCGCCACACTCGACACTACGCTACCCTCAATCCAACACGGTGTGACGTCACTTCCCTATGCGGTTGCCGCTCCGACACAGCGCCCCCGGTCCAAACAACTCCACACGGATTTCTCGAGAACCGCACATCCCAAACAACACTCGACACTGCACTCCCTTGGATCGTGAGCAATACACCCACCAAGTGTGAAGTCGATCAGATGAATGGTTGTGGAGAAAATCAACAGGCGGCAGCAGGCTGTGACATCTTCACATTCTTCAACTTCACATTCCCTATAGGGTTGCCGCTCTGACACAGCGCCCTCGATCCCTGGATCAAAACTAAGTGCCTTCTCGAGAACCGCTCATCCAAACAACTTCACACTCGACACTGCACTTCCCTGGGCCATGAGCAATACATTCGCCATATATTAGATTATTATATATTAAAGATATATAGATTAGATAGATGTGAGTGTAACAGCGAAGTCAGCAGGTGCTCTGCCAGAGACTCTCACATCAGAAAACATCCCATTTATCCCTATCCTCAGCTCTTTCTTCTTTCAGTCTCACTATGGTTGCAGCAATATTTCCAGTGCACTCGGACCCTGACCTTTGCACTACTTACTATTGGATGTAATGTTATTTGCATGTAATTTTGGTGATCTAGAATAGAGGTTTTTGAAGTTGGAGGTGGCCTTCCCAGGGGGGCTCCAAGCAGTTTCAGGGGAGGCTTAGTGAATGGAAGTGAAAAAATATTACATTAGCTATCAAAAGGAGATCATGTAGAATAGTCTAAATGTGTGTGATTTGGTTGAAGAGATGGTTCAGAGATTCAGCAGTTTGGGGGGAATTTTAATGTTTTTCCCACTTTCCCAGAGTCAGAAACTAATAAATGTCATTGGACAAACCTTTTTTTTAAAATGTATTTGGTGTAGTCTGAAGTTATGTCAGACAGCAATATTAAGCTATCCTGGCTCAATTGTTGAGTGAGTGTTCAGTCATGATGCCATAGGCATCCAGGAATTGAGTAAAACTAAACAAGTAAGCTAATTGTGAGGGGGGCGCCTTTTTCCAAGCTTTGTCTGAGGGGAGGCCCACAGTGTCAGACTTTGAAAAACCCCTGATCTAGAAAACTGAAACGTATTCTTCTATTGCAGTAATTCTAAGTCGCTGTGGATAACCATGTCAGCTAAATGCCTAAAATGTAAATGCAAAAATGTCATTTGTCAGGACAATTATTGTGAGGCCAGTTCTCCTGGCAGAGGTACTCATAGCAGTATGGCTAGTGTCAATTAGCCTGCAGTAGGATCACTGTTGATTCAGCCCCATTAATAACGCATGCTAACCCCCACTCACTGCTGTCCTCTAACACACACACGCACACACACACACACGCATTGCTGCCCTCTTACATGACACGACACACATGCCGTCAGTGATTTCCTTATTGGTTAGGTACATAGATGCCCTTACATGAAGGAGAGGACTAGATGAGCTGCAGAATGTAAACATCATACATACAGTATACGCTAATGTGGGAGGGGCTTTTCTCCAGCCACTGGAGTCTCTCCAGTGTGCACAGGCTAGTTGGCGTTTTGCTAGCATGCTTCAGATAAGTATTACATACTCCCAGGCGTTGGTGGGCTTTCATTCTGCCATGGCCTTCTTTTGAAAGAACCTCAAAATGGCTTCTTGACATGAGTCGGAATAGAGAAGTTCCTCTTCTCTTTGACAATGACACATTTCCTTGGTGAAGCTGGGGATTCAGTCTGCCCTTCGCAGACTCAGCCAGAGCTTAAAATAACCTCCAGTTTGATTTAACCCTTTGGGGGTCAGTGCCACCACTAATGGGATACACACTCAATCAGGATTGACAAGCCAGCTGCTAGTGTGTGTGTGGCTTGGAAAATGTTTTTTTTATCCTTTCTCTTGGCTCTGAAGTTACCATATTCATTCAAGTCTTTTGCTTATGTGGTTCACTTATTCTTTCTCTCTAGGTGTCTCTATATGTGTTCTGATTTGTTTTGGTTTTTGGTTTTTCTCTACTTGCGTACTCTTGAGGATAATCTCTCTAATGAATTGAATTCTATGTAAACTTGAGTGGTAAGGTTAGGCTAGAGCATATTCACATAGCCATAACGTTGGATTTAGCCAAGTGGTTCCGTGAATAAAAGAAAATACGCTAACACATGTTTGAGGGTCTGTGATTATTGTAATTATGTCTGTAACTGGAGTAGCTGCCATTTTAAATGGGCAGGAACAGGGAAGAATGCTAACCGATTATTCACCCGTCTCAGGGAAAAACATCTCCTACGGCAGATGTTTCAGGCAAATGCAAATCCTATGAAACTATAAACCATTTGGAGGTGTTTTACATTATGAATAGATTAACCCAAAATGAACACAAAATTGTAAAGACAAAGCAGTTCTTAAATGTATATTTTGTAAGAGTTATGAAAAATAGCACGCCCTGCAGACGCAAAGATGAATGATACATTTGAATCATGGTGCAAAGTAAAAGCAGTAGTGGCTGGGGATCTGCGCAGGTTCCTCTCTGGGGCTTGTGCCATAGGAAAATTATTATAGTATAGAGGTCACATCAAAACAGACCACATTAACTAATCATTGATGTGCATTAGCAAGACCTGCTCATATAGAGTTGATGGTTGATAACGTTATCTGTCCCCTGTGGTGCTGTGTTGGGTAACCCATAAAAAGTCCTCGAGTCATAATTTCTCGGTCAGCTAACCCGAGCCACCATTGGCATAACAGGCGAACAGCGCTAACGTCGGTAGCATCCTACCACTATAGTAACTAACATAACATTAGCCCGGTTAGCTCAGTTAACACATAACGAAACAACTGGGCTTTACCTTTATCAGGCTCAGCCTTGCACAGCTCTGCATGGCCTGGTAATCATTACTTATCTGGGAGGGAAAAAACTGCCAACCTGACATCAGTTTCCATTCCTTTCATCATCTTTCAATTGCAATACCAATGCTTATTCCTGTTTGTGACCTTGCGTTATCAAAGGCGATTTGGGATGCGTACCAGGGTTTTTTTGGCTGCTCTTCCACCATATTTTGCAATACACTCCCATCCTTAGGGGAGCTATTTGCATTGTTATAAGAGGTGGGAGGGGCTCCAGCTGTAAGCGAGGAGATTTTTTTTATGGCCCATACAAAGAAATACATTGAGCTGAGTACAAGAGACAACCTCAAACCTAATGGGAATGAATGGATTAGAAGTTCATCCCTCCACCATATCTTTTGACCTACTGAAAAGATTGCAGGCTAGATTCAAGGGGAAATCATACACATACTGCCTTTAATATCCAGCGTTTTTATTTCCAAGGTTCTTGCACCTTGTTAGAATGTGTTGGGACTCTTAATTTGTCGCTTGAGTCATGTGCAAGTCAAGTGTTATTATTGCTCACTCACACTGCAGATGACCTAGCCTAGCATCTGTACATTTGTATGGTGTTAGTGACTCAAAACCAAACAGTTATGAAAGCCTTTCCTTGATGAACCCCATTTAGAGTACAAGGTTGCAGCTGAAAGTTCTCTACCCAACCTGCAACTGAAGTAGTGAGAAAATTGCTTAAGGTTAACAGCTTTACACGTTCAAACACCTTTATGTTCTAGCAATTACATGATAAGGGAGTTATCAACGAGGCTGCTTCCATCCACAAGTAGGCAAAGATTGTATTGAAAATATGAATATAATGTGGGGTTATATCGAGGCAAATTGTTGCTGACAATTTACCATGATTACACAAGATTACTCCTGATTGTTTAAAATGGGTTCAACAGAAATTTGCATAAACTCTTATCGTGCAGTAAAGTTCATAATTAGCTTCAGCACAAGCACGCTGCGGTGAAATATCAAGATAGTTTGTTTACATGCTCTAATGGTAGCTGGATTGCGCAGATGGATTCCCAGTCTGGTGAGCTAATCTAGTCTGTCTGAGATCATTTCATTTGGAATAAGCGTAAATTATTCCCACCAGTGTATAATCCTGGAGCACGTTAACATGCCCACTGATAGGTAAGCAGAAGGGAGCAACATAAGGCATCGATTAAGTGTCACAATTGAGGAAGATACTACACTGCTTCTTGCCCTTTAAGTCGTTATGAACGAGATGATTCATGGGATCAGTGTTCCCAGACGAGAGGGGTCACAAGCTTGATAAATACATGCCAGGGTGTTTTTTTATATATATATATTATAGGTAGCACTAGCATCAGAGCCAATATACACAGTGTATTCTGACTGTTGGGAGTATAGGTAATTGTATAAATTGGCAGGAGAAGGCCCTCAGTGTGGAGAAACAGCATGTCCCCCTTCTGCTGTGTTGCTCAGCCTTGTGTTTTATCCCCAAGGGGGCCGTTAGAGAATGACAGGTGGAAGGAGGCCTGTGTAGTGCGTGTACTGTGTGTACGGAAATGTGTAAAAAGAAAACCGTACTGATGACTGAGCCCCCTAGCTCTGCTGAATGGTCGCCTCAGTAGAGAGAGTTTGGGTGTTTTGTGTGTGCTAGCGTTGTGAGAGAGGGAGGAAATGTGGAGCAATCAGGGGTGGGCAGTATGTGCAAGGCTCCCATGTCTTCTTTGGTACAACTCTTTTGTTGCAAGCAGAGCAAATGCAATCTAGCAAGGAGCTGTGAGAATGTTTAATACTAGATGTGGAGATTTGTGTGTATCAGGGTTCCCACTCGTCCTGGAAAACCTGGAAATTCAGACTAGATTTCCAGTCACGGTAAACCTGGAAAATTGACTAAAATGACCAAATATCCTGGGGGGGAAATTGATGTTATCCTGGAAATTTTTAGTTGTATTTTAGCTCCTCACTCAGATCACCGATATAAACCTAGGTGTGTATTTTTGTCTGAAACTGCTAGTAGGACTATAGTAGCGTGGGCCAAGTTTGAGAGCTTGTAAGTAAAAAAAACAAAAACATACCAGTGTCGGTCACATCTAACAACAAGAGGAGGCCAGATGATCTTATTGTACAGTTAGCAGTGATGTGTGTAGCAGTCACCTGTAATGAACCTGAGACACTTCATCATGAACCTGAAAAAGGAGCAATAAAACTGGGGTTATAGGTGTCGATACTACCGATAAATTATATGACCGTCAAGAAAAACTCCTGGAAATGTCCTGGAAAAGGATTTCTCAAAAAGAGTGGGAACCCTGGTGTATGTGTACATACATTTGGGTTTGCAATCTCTGTAGTGCTGCATCGCCCTGCAGAATGACAAATCCTTATGTAGTTAAAGATTATCATGGTGGTTCTGTAGCCGTTCCTCCGGAGCTTGGGGGTCGGTACAGAATCCCCAGCAGAATTTCACTGCATTGATTAGTTTTCATTATCGGTCAAAAGCTATTGCACCTCAATTTAGTCCTCATAACTGTATGATATGAAAGAGAATAAGAGAGGGGGGGCGGAAGAGAGATCAGATTCTGCTCCCGTCTTCGTCCTCCATGCAACAAAGCTGATGATCATGTGTCACGCAAGCTAGAAGGTGAATTATTCTAGAGAGGTGAAATTGTTTTGTGACCCGAAATATGAGCCATGAATAATTGATCATTTTAGTAACACAGGTCGCGTGTGTGTTTGCTGTGTGTGTTCATGTGTGCATTTGTGAAGCCACTTAGCCGTTGTCCTTAACAGCCACGCAGAATCGAGAGCAAGCACGAAGTCACCATCCTCAGCGGACTCAATGAATTTGTAGTCAAGTTTTTCGGACCACAAGGAAGTAAGTGTTTCTCTTTTCTGTTTGAGGGCTGATTTTTTTTTTTCCTGACACATAAAACAAGTTTCCTAATTCAACAGTGAATCCTCATTGGGCTAATGTGCCCCAGAAACCCGGCCCAGGATCTACGCCTACAGTTGTGAGAAAACATTTGCGAACACTTTTTAAATTGCCTGCATTCCTGTATAAATGGCTCCTAAAATATGATCTGATCTTCATCTAAGTCAATAGATAGTGATTTAACAAATAACACCCACAAAGTATGTGCACCATGATATTTAGTAAGTGGTTTAGGTTATTGCTGATGAAGGAGGTTCCACCAGACATTTCCTGTAGTTGCTGATCTGACCTGCACATGGGTTAGGCCTAGGAGATATTTTGGACCATTCCTCTTCACAAAACTGTTTCAGTTCATTGATGTTTTTGGGATGTCTTGCCTCACAGTCGGGATGAGATTTCTGCTATTGGTATAGTTGTTGTTTTTTTGTCCTCCAAACATAAAGTTGTGCCCTTTTGCCAAAACGTTTGATTGTCATCTGTTCGTCTGAAGATTGTTCCAGTAGCTTTGTGGAACATCATTATTCTTACTCTTATTCTTTATTTGGATCCCCATTAGCTGCCACTAAGGTAGCAGCTACTCTTCCTGTGGTCCACACACAACCAAACATAACATATAAAACAGGACATATAACACTTGTAACAAGTCTCAATAAAAACACATTCCGGGTGGCCACATTGTGTTAATCTATTGTTATGCTTAGATGAAGACCGGATCATATTTTATGTTTTATATTCAAAAGGGTTTACAAACTTTTTCTCGCAACTGTATACGTCTTCACCCAGATTCCTCAGACCATGACACAAATTAACAACCATTTATTTGTGTCCTCCGTTTGGGATCCTTCTCATTCATCTTCCTTGATCAAAATAACATTTGGAATTTGACACGAAGACCAGATTCATATTTGTGGTGAGAGAGATATAAGTTACGATATCTGATTATGTCTGAGGTTTATTCAAACTAACAGCATGAAGAGACAGTGAGCGCTGTCCTGTGGGCAGCCAGTCAGCAGCAGAGGAATCTCAGTCATTCTCCAGTTTGGAACATAAATAAGGGTTCACGAGGGCAGGCCAGGAACGTAAAATGAATTGAAACCAGGCCCGAGGCCGCAAAGTGTAAGGCGGAGAGGAGCCAGGCGAAGTTGGATGAGAGGGACAAGCCTCCTCAGCAGGAAATACTTCTTACCTATGCTGTTCACATCATCTGTCTCACCAGAGCCACTGCTACTTAGACATCAGTGAGAGACGAATTGGGTGTCTGACTTGTTTATGATGCCTTGAAACTGTCCTCAGTGGAAGAGTGTGCACCAGGGTTCGCACAAGGTGCTTGAAGTACTTGAATCTTTTTTGAGGAGGGGGGGAATCAAGTACTGGAATACCTTGAAAATAGCCCCTTTTTTAACAAAGTGCTTAAAAAGTCCTTGAAATTCAAATGAGCCACATAACGCTCTTATATTTTGCGCTTAAAAGTCAAAATATTCTCAACTTTTCAGCGCAAGGCGCAGAGTCACACCGTCGTCAATGTCGCACTTGGTCCAAACATCCAATCAAATCAAGCAAGAGGCGGGCTTTACTTCTTTACCACTTTCTTGTTTTGATGACGTTTTTCCCCCCGTCCCGTGACGTCAAATTGTTGAATTGAATATGTACGACTAGATGGGCATTGATCACATCATTTGTTTACGTTTAATAACAATTTATATTTGAAAATGAATTATTTTCATTGAGGG
>CABFOS010051126.1:1647-18155 GCA_900660315.1 Diretmoides pauciradiatus | reverse complement strand
AATACAAGGCTTCCCAATTGCTATTAAAACAAATTACAACATACAACATAATGTAGAATGGAAATTAGGCAGCAAAACAATAAAACAATAGAAAAAACAATAGAAAAAATAAAATAAATGGCATATTCGAAAAGGAGTGGGAAGAAGCATAGCTTATTAGCTCTCACCCCTTTGTCCATATATATATGACCAAATACATTTACATATATATGCATAGACACACGCATATCCATACATATATACACGTACACACATGCTCATACCTATCTATACACATACATACAGAAGCTCCTCTGCATCTCATCATGTCATATCAATAAAGAGTAATAAATAATAATCATTAATAGTCATTATCCCTTATAACCGCTAATCAACATATTTTGTACCTTTTCTTGAACTGGTTGATATTTGGACTTTGCTTGAGTTCCTCACTTAGTTTATTCCATAGCTATGAATATATAGTATAATCCAGATGGCAGATACCCAGTCAGTGGTGGGCATAACGACCGTACAGTTTAAATGATGTTTTGTCCCGCCCCGCCTATCTAATTACACCACGATGACGTAAACACACGCAGCCAATCGTGGGTCGCGGATATGACGTTGCACGCGCTGTAATTCAAACTCCAGGAAGTGAAAGGCAGAGCCGTTTACAAACCCGTCACAAAGAAGGTATCCTGTGGGGGGGAAAGTCGTTTCGTCTGTAACTGTGAGTTATACTTTGTATTTCGCTAGTTTTCATTCTGTCGTTACACAATAGTCAGCGTTAAATAGATTCGAGGTGAGATAATGTTAAGTTAGTTGACGTTTGCAGCCTAGGGACAGAACACAGAACAGTGACAGTAGTGAGCGCTGCTTCTGTCCACCACTCTGTCACTGGCGTTTCGATGATGACAACTGACAGTTGCATTTTAGACCAAATAGACTGACAAGATCAGATTGATTACTCCCCGTGGGGAAGTTGTTGAACTGAGAGTTTGCTCAGGTGGGCGAAAAGCTTAACAATGTTGTTGGTGGTGTTGTTTTGGAGATAAAGGCAGAGCAGCTAAATGATTGTGTTTGAGATTTAGGATTGATTGATTGATTGATTGATTTAGGTGCATGCTACTTGATCGACTTTTGTCTTGCATTGTCTATCTTCTGTCCAGTAGTGTCCATTGTATCTTGTATATATGTGCATGATGTGCCTTTTTATCGTGTTGTTTAATGATGTATGTACTATTTTGTCTTATTTGTGTTCTTTTTATGATGTTTATATCTGGCACTTAACACCTTGCCCAGGGACTGCAGTTGAAAACTAGCTGCTCAGCTAAAATTGGCACATTTGCATTTGTGTTGATTGGTGTGCATTGCCCCTGCTCAAATAAACTTTAAATAAAAAGATTCAGTAGCACATTTGTGTTCTCTGTCCTGTGGGTTTGTTTTAATGGGTTTTCCTGTACAGTCTGCATGTAATTTCAGTTTCACCAGTCCAAAATATGTACGTCTATAAACGTCCCTGCCTCCCTGTAGTGTTCCCAGGTCACTGTCTAAACACCACAGCAAGCATGACATCTAAAAGTGCCAAGGAGACCATTGTCACCAGGTTGGGCTTCAAGTCCAGCAGCTCTCCCTCCAAAGCTGAGCAGGAGCTGGAGAGGGTCAGGAAGGAAAACGCTCACCTCAGGAGAAAGATGGATGAACTGGCCAAACGATATATCAAGCCACCCGATTCGGACAAAAGCAAACTGCTAGAGGTGGGTTTGTTTGTTTGTTTCGTCAGCCTTAAGGATTTGTTTGTTTGGTTTCAGGGAGTCATGATTTCTTTTTTGTTAATAATTTCAGAGGATTCTGTCACTGGAAACGCTGCGAGAAAGGAACAACCAGCAACTGCTGGTTAAAGAACAGGAATTGGAAACCATGAGACAGCAGCTGTCTGCTAGAGGGGGAGAGGTACACACACACACACACTGGCACACAGGCAGAGACAGCTGGCGACATGCACATTTATATCACGTTCAGACTAACGACCAGGGTCGGACCCAGGTTATTTGAGCCGTGTTCAACCCTGCTTTTGTCAATTCAAACCAAGTCAGTCAACACGGGTTAAACCCAGGTTATGATAATTCAGATAGGACCCGGGTGACGACCCAGGAGAGATGTATATTAATGAACTCACAGGCTGGCCTGTGAGTTCCTGTCAGCACCTCGATGACACAATTGGAGGCTTTTTGAACCAATAGATTAATTTGTCCCGCCATGGTTGTTAGCGACTCGGGTGCTGCAAATTCACACTGAAATCAACCCGTGTCCGACCCACATCTCAACCCGGGTTGCCAAGTGGGGTCGGATAACCCGGGTTGCCCCTTTCATACACAAAATCAACGCCGGAATAACCCGGGTCAGAGCTTGGTCTGAAAGGGGTATTACACAGAGGTACAGGAGAGAGCTATATACACGCACATTTGGTGACAACTACTTATCTTCCAGGGGATGAAAGGCATTTCCACAGCTGTGTCAAATTGTAACTTGTCAAGATTTTATTATTTGGCACAGACTATACTGTTATTGTAATGCTGTGGGAGCACATGGGTGTCACGAAAAATCATCCTAGAATTCATCTGAACTGCCCCAAAAGCAGTGTAGGGAAATGGTGTATTTGGCATTTTGACAGCACCACGGCCAATAGTTAAGTTTAGACACCCAGCAGAAACGGCCTACAAAGACATGCTGTACACTTGATGCCCCAATTACCTAAACACCAATAAACCAAAGTACTATTCACTGTTGTTGGCCTATATCCATATTTTCATGTTTAACAAGTTGTTGCTATGGTTGGTGATGATACTGCTGTAGAAATTGTTGTCTATACTCATGTGAAATTGGTTTTCTTTTCATGTAGAAATTGTTGTCTATACTCGTGAAATTGGTTTTCTTTTCATGTGGAAATTGTTGATGTTATTTTTGGCTAATCAGGGTGGTATTTTGTTGGAGAAGCATGCAGGTAACTTCAAGATCACTGATCGGTTTCCCTGGAAAATGTGGAAAGTGAATAAGTAGCACTCTCCTCTCCCTCAGCAACATTTATCAACCAAAGCAGTAAATCAAACTCCAGTGGAGTTGCTGAGTGGCCAAGACCAGAAGACTTCCCAACCATTTAGCTGTATTTATGTTAAGGAGAATTGCTTGGAAGATTACTTTCATACGTAACAAACCTTCTCTGCATAAATTAAGGTTACAAATCCGTTTGTCATTGCCAAAGTTGCCACTATTGTGGTGGAAGCTATTGATGTCATTGTTCATTTGAAATTGTTGTGTATTTGAGGTGGTGGCATCGCTGCAGGCCCAACTGGAGCAGCGGAGGAAGGAGGCAGAGCTGAGAGACGGGTTATTCCAGAACCTCTCAGGGGAAACGGAGAACCTGAAAAACAAGCTGGCCGCTGTTTCTGCCCGTTGCCAGGTCCTGGAAAGACAAGAAACGCAGGCGGTGGTGGGTTGAGCAACTTTGGCTATCTTTGTCTAGATGTACTCATTATCAAGGTGGAAAACTGCCATGTCTACCAGCTATATCTTGGGATGGGAATCTTTGTTTGCGACTGGCAGCTGTCATTTGTCATCTCCGCTCTTCTAATAATGTAGTTGGCTGGTAAAACTGTATGGCAGGCCAACTACTTTTCCTCGCCGATACAGGTCATGGATGGTGTTAATGACATCCTGAAATTAATGAGGAAAATGCTCATTGACAGATTTTATTATCAGTTAGTAAATGATGACAAATTCTGCAGCATTTGGAAATTATAAACTATTTTATTTCATGCTATTATTTCCCACAAGTGGATGAATAATAGTAATCCTCTCTGTTCTTTGGTGCCCTGAGATAGTGGTTATGTCCCCACCTCTGACACCGCACATGTTGGTTGCCCCTGGCCTAGGGTTGAACTTTGACAGATCTGTCTCCTTTTCTAATTTCCCTCTATTTTTGTTAACTAAAAATCTGTTTTACTTAGTGAGTATCTGACTTGAATCAATTTGTAAAATCTGACCAAATTTAAGAGTTTGAATGAAATTCACCACTGGTCATGGAAACGGCGTTTAGTCGACAGCTAAATAGTCTGGGCCGGCCACTCTGTCTAGAACAGCAGCCATCCTACCTAAAAGGTTTTCATTTGTAGTAGTTTGAACAGTTTTAGTGAGAACATGCTGTTTCAGATTAACTCCAATGCATGGGGAGAGAAAAGAACCTGGGAAATGAAATCATAATTTTGTCCACTAGATGGCGGTGTCTAATCTTTGATTACTTTCCTCAATTGCTGACATAATCCTTCACTCTGGAGGAGTCCAGTCAGTTGTAGTTTTTCGTAATACTCAGGTGAAAGCTGAGGACACAAGTGATATAGGGCTCAAAACGATATATTGCGACGTTGAATGCAGGTGACTATATGACCATCACTATATGACCACCAACCTCTGTATGAGAGGTTGGTGGTCACCTCTGGTGGTGAAGTCTGAAACACAAGTGACACAGACAAAACCAGCTATGTGTAATTCAGGGTAATATGTCATTCTGATGGGGCAAACATTTTCACTATGGCCTATTTTTGGGCTGCAACTAATGATTATTTTCATTATCGATTAATCTATCAGATCATTTTCTCGATTAATCGATTAGTTGTTTGGTCCATAAAATGGTGAAAAATGTTGATCAGTGTTCCCCAAAGTCCAAGGTGACCTCCTCCAATGTCTTGTTTTGTCCACAACCCAATTCAGTTTACTGTCATAGAGGACTAAAGAAACCACAACATATTCACACTGGAGAAGCTGAAATCAGAGAATCTGGACATTTTATCTTAAACAACTCAAAGCGATTAATCAATTATCAAAATAGTTGGCGATTAATTTAAAAGTTGTCAACTAATCGACTAATCGTCGCAGCTCTAGTCTATTTCCTGTTTGGTTTTCTTAGAGAGCAGAGAGTATTTTTTTACATTTAAATATTCTTTTTCATATGATCAGGACTATATGCTATTTTCTTGATAGTACATTTTATATCATCACCAAAGCCTCTCTTCATGCTGTAGAAGTGCTGATCTATGGTTACCGCTCAGGTCCCTCACATTCATAGGATCTCATTCATTATCGAAGGGCTAAACTGATCCTAGGTCAGCCCGGCTCCCCTCAGAAGCTCTGAGCACGACAGGCCCTCACTGCAGTGCTCCATGTAATGAGCAGTCACCAGGATTCTCCCTGGCATCTGGAGAAGCTTAGGCTCTGAAGTCGTAAGTAAGGAGGTTTTATTCAAGGATGTGGTGGTTGAAGACTCAAGGATCACACACATGCCTATATGGACAAATGTAAGTCCTTTGGATGATGGTGAAGCTCTAAGCAAAGAAAATGCACCCCTTGAAGTTATTCAAACATTTCATGCCAGGAAAAGACAAAAAAATACGGAGTTTCATTTAGGTGGGGTGTTTAAGAGGTAGTGAACCCCATTTACACTGTTGGTTTGATAGGAATAGTGTCAATATACAGGACTCGTAGTAGACACAATGTATTACCATCTTACACTGCAAGTTGGCTTACCTCCAAAAGCATTACTGGACTTAATCTGGCCCGCAAACCCTCATCCTCTCCTTCCTGGACTGGACTGCCAAAAGCTATTAGGGAGCTTAGCTTATAGAACATACGTTTAAATCCATCTGGAAAAAGTTGACGAGCTCAGGTTCTTTCCTGGTCAAGTGCAGCAGTCTGAGCAGCTCACAGAGCCTTAGCAAAGAGATGATCATATAGTTGCGCCGTTGTGAGGGTCATGTCTGGGCTTAGGCACTGGGTGGGATCAGAGCTGGAGACCTCGCAGGTCAGGCTGACAGAATTATGAGATGACTGGCCGGATAGCTAAAGAGGGATTGGTCTCAGGAATGAGGCCTGGGAGAGATGACGAGGGAGATTTCTCCAACGGTGGAACCAGTTCAAATGTGCTCCAATAAGAGCATGGTTGGAATTATTATTGGAAGACGGCAAGCCAGCCCATGACGCAAACCTACAGTTAAGGTGAAATGTCCCTTGAGATTTTGCCCAAGTGTTTAGAATAGAATAAATGTCAAATTACAGAAATGTCTATATGTATATCAAGTTCCACATAAGGAGGAGGGCCATACTGTCATACCATTCCTGAACTGCGTTTAGTAGAATGCTGGACCAAGTTCCTTAAGGGATTCCTTCATATGGAAATCTGCTTCACACTCAGCGCTCCAAAACTTCCCACAAAGGGTCTAGGATGTAGATCTGGTGACAGGGGAAGCCATGGAGGTGTCTGACTTCATCTTCTTGAATTTGTGTAGCAGGGTGGAACTATCCTCTTTTTGAATGGGGACATTTGTGGGAACAGTGTTTGCACCATAGGGTCCACCTGGTCCTTGGCCATTATGCAACCACGCAGAGCAATCATGGGACCTAATGACTCTCTCGAAACTGCTGCACAGTGCATATATGATTTCTCATCCATGCCTAACATTTGGCAACAGACATTAGGGTTTGAAGGCATCTTTTAGCTTTCTCCAAATGTGAATGTAACTCCCTCCAGTCCAGATGTAAGTGAAAGGGACCCATCAGCCCAGAGTACTTTCCCCCATTGGACAGGAATCCAAGTTTTGTGCTCCTTAGGTCATGCATCGTTGGGCATTGGCCTTGGATGCAAGTGGTTATCACATGAACTCTTCCTAATTTAACTCCTATGTAACAAGTGTGTATGAGATGTGGGCCATTTTGAGTTTGCAGGTCCTCTTGTGTGATCTTTTAAGGCTTTCTTATATTGTAAGTAATTTGTTTCTCTATATACATATGGATTCTTGATGATTTGGACTTGCAGAGATCGAACCAATTTTTGTATACTTTTAAATTCCATAATAATTGAAAATACGAGCTTATTTACCAGTCAGGGTCCGTGTGAAACATTTCTAAAGACTGAACATCTTTGTTTTTCCTCACCAATAGAATGGTCAGGTGCCTCCTGGAGACCTGGCAACGGTACAAGATCAACTGAGAGATGTGAGTCCAATCACTGATGTTGATTTTGTGTGACTGTATATACTCGTTTATGGTTCCACTTGTATATTCTTGATGTAATTTCTGTAGATATCTGTACATATCATTTCCTTCCCTGGAATTCACCCTTCACTATTTCTAAATTATAGAGGATCCAGTCTATTAAGTATCTAACGTACCGGCTTTCATCTTATGCCATTCATTGTTTTGTAAGAGCAGGTGCAGTGTTTCCTTTACAGTACATTCATTTAGCTGCATTAGCTGCACTTGCCTCCAACCTCAAAGAAATCTACAGGAAACCTTTTTATATGGTTGTATCCTTTTGGAATTAAACTCTTCATTTGTAGTTGGCTCTGTGGATGGCTCCAATGTCAAAAAATGATGTGTTTGTCTCCTCACCAGGCTCTTGAGAAGAACCAGCAGTGGCTCGTGTACGACCAGCAGCGAGAGGCTTATGTCCAGTCAGTCATGGCCCGCACCCTGGAGCTGGAGCAGCAGCTGGCCCAGGCCAACCAGTCCCTCCAACAACAGCAGCAGCAACCAAAACATGAGCCGAGTGCAGATGGTGAGAGGGGGACATTTGGAAGGAAATACTGTAAAGTAGCTGTTTCTAAACGATGTCATTGTTGCACTCAATAAAATTATGATTAATTACCTGGAAAAAAGAAATTAAAATCACTGCAGCATTAGTTGATTTGACAACTGAAGATGAAACGCACAACTGGTATATGTACTGTAATAATATTGCAGTCTGAACTACACTTACAATTATGGGGTCTGGTCTTATTTTGAGTGTTACTGTTTTTCAACAATGACAACAGCAAAGACCACTAAGAGGAGAATTAGGAAAGTTGATGCTGTTTGATTTCGATTTATTTAACTACAACAACAAATTCAGCCGAGACTGTAAAATGATGTAGCCTACAGTAGTTTATTTCTAATATTATGTTCCTTATGTTCTAATATTATGTTCCTGAACAGCAGCAGCACAACGTAGCTCAGTGGATCTGCAGTGATTTAGTCTCATTTCAGCACCAAACACATCAGTAAAGATCTTGCAAAGTGCTTAGATTTCTGTTTACTTCAGCCAGTGTCTTGTTTGTTGATCTCCGCCTGCCAAGAGACCAGTTCAGTTCGTGTCCAAGCAGTACCTCATCGGAGACTTGTTGCTGTGTTGAACTTGGCAGTTGCCCAGATTGGCCTTTTTCTTCGATGTGCTGTTGCCAAATCTGCATTTTAAAAGCAGATTTAATGTTTTATTTTGAAATCCCCCGTAACCTAGGTTTTCACAGCTTATGTGTCTAGAGAGCCTTGTATCTAAAATATGGAACTACATTTTATTAACACTTCCCAAAATTGTACTTGCTGGCAACATTAGTTGGTTGACTATTCACTCCATTCACGGGTAGTATTGGGGCCCTGATGGCTCTACATTTACATTTTAGGCAATTGCCTGACGCTCGTATCCAGTGCAACTTGCAAGGAGTCACTTGCAGTTGCTTCTCCTAACCGCTGCTATTTATTTCCTGCAGCCTCAGCCAAGTCTGCAGGTCCAGAGAAGAGTGCCGCTCAACTTCAGGGGCACTATGACCAGTTGCTGATGGGGATACAGAAAGACCTGGAAACCCAAAGAGATCAGGCTGTCAGAGCCCAGCAGGATCTCCAAGTGCAGAGGGAGCAGGTGAATACTAGAACCAGAGATGCAATTTATTTATTGATTTAGTCATATTCCCTTTGTTTGTGCCTAATGATGGTTCTTGTTTTTTTTTAAATGACCCTTATTTTCCGCTTTTAGTATGTTGTACTGTATACACAGTACATCTCCATGCATGTTGGGAAACTGTATACACAGTACATCTCCATACATGTTGGATTTAACCAAGAAATGTGTATATGTTGCCACCTTGGCAGCACAAGCATCGAGGGAAGCACCGAAGTATTCGATCCTAGCACAGACCTTAAAGAGGGACATGAATAACTTGGTTGTTTTTCCTTATGAATTTCCCTGTTGAATTATGTTGAATTTTGAAGGGATAAACAAGAAATTAACTCCATTCAAAGGTTTGGGTTAACAGGAGGGTTTTACCATGTCTACGCATGCATATAGATTTTCAGTTCACCTTTTTAGTCTTTAAAAGAAAAATATTCAGAGAGGACGAGAACACGAGGGAGAAAACCAGAGAGAATATTGATCCAAGGCCAGCAGCGTGTTGAGGTGTTCGTTGATCCTCCTTTTTATTTTTCCTGTTGAACTCTATTGAGGGGAAAAGGGGTGGGGAGGAACAACAAGTAAACACATTCTTCTGTGGCTGTGAAGGCATCAACAGCCCAGGCTGCGCTGCAGTCTCAGAAGGAGCAGCTCACCAAGCTCCAGGAGGAGATGTCGGCGCTACAGAGGAGGTACGATGACAGGTGCAGGGAGCTAGCGGCTTTCCAGAGGAGGCACGAGGACAAGAGCAAGGAGCTGGAGGAGGCCAAGGAGCAGTTGCAGGCAGAGCGCGTCAACAACAGGTAGAGAGGAAGAGTTTCCACTTTCCCGGACTGAAAAACCCTTGATCTCTGTCATAACAAGATAACAAGGCGTTATTGGCTGGAAGCTAATGTTTTATCATGTGCACTATTAGTAAAGATAATATTTGTGTGTATTGTGTAAACCTCGCTCCCAGACATGCGGCGTGCGAGGAGAGGATGGTGTCTTCGGAGCGAGCAGACAGGATGAGAATGGAACTGGACAGTATGGACGTCAGACTGGAGGAGGAGAGGAAGAGGTCTGCTGAACTGCTTCTGCAGGTGACGCACTCGCATTCAGCCATTAGTCACCGATCCGCTGACATTTAATCATTCGCTCGGTCGGACGCGCACTCCACACATTCACACACTCAATCACTCTGAAAAGTGTTAAACTGGATGAGCTGAATGCATTGCCGTACAGAGATATTTTGATGTCACCTTTGACCTTCACAGGTGAATCTGCTGCAGAAGTCTCTCCTGAGCCACAATGAGGAACAGAGGAGAATGGCAGCACTAGAACAACAGGTAATAGTGCCATAGGACAGTGATTCTCAACCTTTTTCATATCAAGGACCGCAAATTTAGTCCACCGACCACTTTTGATGAGATTTTGTCTCTCAGACCCAAATCTGAGAATATGTTTATTGTTAGATACGATTTTGTCCAGAACTCAATGACTGAAACTAGGATCAAAACTATGATCAAAACTATGAACTGCAAAAACTATGCAACTATGAGCAAAACTATGAAACTATGATCAAAACAGTCATTCTTCTACATTCTCTGATTGTCTTAACTTCTTGTAAATGAAATAATGTTGAGGTTTAACAAGTCATCAGTTTGCTGGGGACCCCCTGTAACAACCTGAAGGACCTCTAGTGGTCCCCGGACCCCACGTTGAGAACCAGTGCCATAGGACATACCGGTAGTATAGTTTCTGCTGTGCATTAGTGACACCAAACACCAGTCTTAAGGATTCTGTAGCATTTCGCTGATTACAGCAGCTCTACAGTACGCACCAATAAAGCCACTGTTGGATTTGTTGAACGTGGACCATAACTCATACATTGACAGGATCTTTTTCAATTGGCTGCGCATTCCCAAAGATAACAAAGAAATATGCATTCATTCCACTTGTGCAATTTAAGCAAGTTTATCTCTCTCCTCCCTAAGCTCCAGCTCTCTGCCAAGGACTTTGAAAATGAGAAGATTGATCGTCAGAGCATGCAACACCAATTGCACAAGGTGCTGAAGGAGCTTCGCAAGGCCCGCGATCAGATTACAAGACTGGAGTCAGCTGTGAGTGTTGTTTGGAGAAGATATTCCTTTTAAAGAATCTGGGCTTGTTTGAACAAACCTCAGTTGGAGTCAAAAATGATTTATTTGTGTCTTATTTAGAAGTTACATAAGGCTTCTACGAGGAACACAGGCTATTGAGTTTACTTGTCTAAAAAGGTAATACTGTCTCTAGACAACTACCGGTAATCATTTTTTACGAGTAGGTGAATAATAACAATACATCACATTTATATACTGTGGTGCTTTTAAAAGTACCCAGAGTCGATTTCATTTTGGAACAAAATTAATTATTTTGAAATGTCTTTCTACATTGATTTACCAAAAGGTTTGTCAATCACAAGAAAGTGAATTTAGTATTATTTTAGTATACTCTGTAACTAACCACATGCCTGACACTATCCGAAATGTCCTTATGCATAAAACCTGATGTGGTTCTCCAAGCAAGATTAGCACCGTCTACCTTCTTCTGACCTCTGCATCCTTTTTTGTATTTCAGAAACAGCCAAGCACTCGTTTTTCAGAGCCCAGCTCCTATAATAAGCTGGAGTTTGAGCGGCTTAACATCGGGGACCCTCCTTGCCTCACGTCCCCCTCCAAAGCCTCCAGCCTCCTGGATGAGAGTTTCCTGGAGTGTCCAAAGTGCCGCACCCCCTACCCCACCAGCCAGCACCGAGAGCTCCTGGCTCACCTCGACTACTGCTTCGCCTGAGCTGCAGGAGACTCCACATCGTAGGCTTCCTTACAAAAACCTCCATCCAAGTTCTGTCCTGCGTGTCTGAAAAAAGTAAATGCGTCCCCAAAGAAAATTTGTCACGAATATAATCTAAAATCTAAATCATTTACACAACATCCTCATTTTTCTGGGCCATGTTGTAGCAGCAAAGTGTGTGGACGTATTCACTTTTTGTTGTGTGTTCACACTCCCGTTTACCTTTTACTCCTCCACCCCTGGCCTTGTACTTAACACAGCTGTCTGAGTCAAAAGGCGATCTCGAAGCACTGACCAGCTCCTTTCAGGCCTTCTGATTTATTATCATTTGCAAAACAAAACTAATTCCACAAAAGCAGTTGACTTGAGGTGCTAGGTGGATAAAAGCCAAATGTCATTTTCCCAACCTTACTCTTTGACCTGGCTACGTCTGCCTAAGCTAACCAGCCCTTTGTTTGGATAACTCTTATGGTTATAGAGGAGGCTGTTGATTTTAAGCATATCACACATATTATGATTCCCATTAACAGCACTGGGTGCAGTTTGCTGATATTTGTACGGCTGTTATCAGAAAAACAAATCATGTACTCCAGTTTCACCCGGCCCTTAGAATACTATCAGGCCAAAGAACAATGAACAATGAAGTTCATCCTTAGTGTTGTCTTATGTTTTTTCTTATGTTATTTTTTTAATACAGTCAAATATATACGGTATATTTTAATTATTTGAAGCATTTAGTGAACTCTTATAGTCACGGTATTTTGTGTCTGGTGTGTTTTGATATATTCCTTAGGTTGTTTATAATAAGTGACTATTTTAATAGATGCTGACGAAGCTTCTTATTTTCCTTAAGCAATTGTGTTTTGATAATTATGTCACAATTATGTTACAATCTTATTTATGGATTTAAATCATGTGAGATACCTGTAATTTGTTTAAAAGTTTACAAGCCTAAATGTTGACTAATACTCCTTGGATAAACCAGCAGTAAATGGACAGTTCTTCCACTGTTCATTTCAGCCATTGATGTTGGTGGTTGCTACCTTTTGTGTGACTTTTGTTCTGCAGGTATAATGGTGAGGATACATGGGTAGTGTTATGACAATATTACTTTCAAGCTAGGAATCGGCATTAGCCACTGTAGATATTTTGAGGTTTGTAAAGGACAGAGGCATAATGGAAACGATAACTAAGGGATTTTTATATATTTTTTTATTAGGAACTTTTTTGTTTTCATACCATTTTTGTGTCCCCAACCACATCTCTGTCCAGTCCTAATTGTCGACAAAGCTATCATGTGTTGTCTATCATGTCCCTAGTGGTTGTGTGACTGTGTTTATCTGTCCAGTGTCCTAACGTACAAATGAGGCTCTCTTCCGCTCTGACTTTGCAAGCCCGCAGCCCCGTATGGCTGGAATGAGATTGCATGAGATAAATCCTTGTATTAAACTATTTACGGCAGGGGATTAATGAAGGTCCTCCTGGTAAGGGAGAAGGGGTTAAAGGTGCCTTTATTCCTGCAGCCCTGGCAATGTGACCAGATAGACTTAACAGTACAGACAGACGCTAGAGCTAACTGCTATACTGCTTCTCTCCACGGAGGGTTGGTGTGTTGATTTGTCCATCTTGTCTTTTTAGAGCAGTATATTTGAAGAGTACTGTTCTAGTACTGTTCATTGAAAGGATCATGTTAAGCTTTTTTTAGTGACCAATTGGCTACAATTACAGATACATGAAAACCTACCTAGATGTTTTTGATCTGTTCATGCGACATGTTTTGTTTTGTTTTTTGATCCTGTGCTCTAAAGTTTTCTGGCTATATACACTGTACCGTACAAAAATGTGCAATAAAGATGTGAATTTCCTTTCAACCCAGCAGTCTATTGTCTGTTTCAGTGGTTTGCACCTGGGACACTACAGTGTCTTGGTGTGAGCCAGTAGTGCCTTGAAGTGTTGCTGGAAAAGCAGTTCACTGACAATGCAACCACTTTTTTTTTCCTTGGCATGGTGCTGAATCAGTTTGTTGACTTTGTATGATTTTGAAGCAATTCCCCAAAAAATATTTTCATGGTGTATCTGTTTAAACAGTCGACAACACAATTCAAACCCAGAACATCATGAACGTATGACTTGTAACATAGTGGCTGAGCCATCAGGAATAATTCACTATCTTGGTGTTTTGTTGCTCCAGTGAAGAATATTAGGGCTGCGACTAACGATTATGTTCATTATCGATTAATCTGTCGATCATTTTCTCGATTAATCGATTAGTTGTTTGGTCCAGAAAATGTTGATCAGTGTTTCCCAAAGCCCAAGGTGATGTCCTCAAATGTCTTGTTTTGTCCACAAAGAAACCAGAACATTTTCACATTTGAGAAGCTCAAATCAGAGAATCTGGATGTTTTTACTTAAAAAGACTCAAAATGATTAATTGATGATCAAAATAGTTGGTGATTAATTTAATAGTTGACAACTAATCGATTAATCGACTCAAATATACTTTGATACTAAAAGGGTTAGAAATCACCAGTGTATTCAAGTTACCATATATCCAATCAGTATTTAATTCATAGATATTCCTCTAGAAACTATTTTGTCTTTAAATGTCTGAGCATATTGATAAAGTACTGTATACACCACTGGTTCTATTTGGTTTAATTCATTCATTTGCACACTGAAAACAAAATGATGCAGGCGAAGTAACAACTGCAGACCCCACTTAATAACTTTCACCTGACTGGATCCTAGGGCAACAAAATAAATCTCATATGTGGTCTAGAAATGCAGATAAATAGTTAATTTATCAAAGCATGGAAAGAGCCAGCACAGTATGAATGTTTTATTTCAAGAAGACTAGACCCACACAATCACAGAAACAACAAAACTGCTGTGTAGCACATGAAGTGAGATGTTTGAGCTACGAGACTCGTCCTTCAGTGTAAAGGCAAGGCCAGTGACTGGTTGTTACATTGGAAACATGGCAGCTACGCTCCAGAAGTGCTGGTGAGGGTTCAGCTGCATTGACCCCGTATGAAATGAATTCTACCTGGTTACTTGTCACATTGTCTTGAAAAGCACCTATATTTGATCATTAGTGACCTTGTTTGAGGGGCCCACTGGTTTCAGTGAGGAATGCTAACAAAGGTGAGAAGCTGACATGAAATTGAAGCTCCTATGCAAAAAAGTGACACGTGATGAGTAAATAAGACTAAAAATTAAACAGCCCCAAAATCCCATTACTTCATTATTAATGGGGATATCGCAAAACTGACCCTAGACCAGTGTCAGTGGTCAACTCCCCCTTCGCTGTAGTTACAGTGTTAATATGTTAATATGACAGTCTACACCTTAATGAGAGTGGTGCATTCCACTTTGTATTCTTTATTTAGATAGTGGGAAAGTAACAAGGGAAACAGAGTAGAGGAGACAGGGGGAGAAATCTCTGGTGGGATTCAATCCTCGGCCAGCGGGGGAGACAAATGGGCCCAGAGGCAGGTACACAAAAAAGACAGTTCCTGAATGTAAGCAGATCAGTTGTTCTGGCAGTAGCCTGCAAGGAAAACAAAGGCAAACATTTTACTTACGACAAAGTAAATGCTACATAATATAGAAAAACAAAAGCATTATGTTATTCAACTACAGCAGCTCAATCCGGCAATCATTCGGTTGGTCACTCACCCATTCATCGACTCACTCACACACAGAAGGAATCAACAAAACTAAAGCTCGACCCACCGTTGTGTTCAACACGTCTGTATTTGTTCAGCAGACAGAGCTCCTGCTTCTTCAGGTTGACGAGGCGCTGGTCCTCCGCCCTCAGGCCCGTGGCGTGACGGGAGAAGATGAAGGAGTAGCTGTCTGTGCAAGTGCCGTCATGGCCCACCGATCTACAGGAGTAGTGGACGGCGTAGTTGTCGTAGTCGGTGTCAATCACCCAGTGGTCGTCAACTGTGAGGGTGAGGAGGAGGAAGGAGTCAGGTTTGAGTTCTACCAAGCCTTTAGGGGATTGTATATGCTAGAAACAGTCTCTGAGATGAATGCAGCAAAACAAAAGGCAGCAAAGTGATGAAAGTGAGAGGAATGGGCAAAATGGACTGCAGCATTTTGGGAGAAAATGTTCTTACATCACCCATGTTTCAGAAAAACGACTGGCTGCCTTAGGCCTAAACGACTCCAACAGCTGTACCACAGATGAGACAGTGGGACCTCCGCATTCTGTCATGGTCGGTCACTTAAGGTTTGTTTTGTCCTAAGAGACTAGAAACGCTTTTCCTGTCCTCGGGCAACAAGGGAGATCAGAGTTTGTCGACCGTGCATGGTTTTCATAGAACGCTGATTCCATGTCAACACGCAATCTGTTTACTCAACCTCGTCCTTTTTAGACCTTGATCAAATGGAGCAAGAACTAATATCAATCAATCAATCAATCAATCAAATTTTATTTGTATAGCCCTTAATCACCATTACAGTCTCAAAGGGCTTCACAATGCCCAAAGTTTGACACAACACCCCCCAACCTTAAACCCTCAGCAAAGGACAAGGAAAAACTCCCACAAAACAAAGTGGAAGAAACCTTGGGAGGGACGACTAAGCGAGGGATCCCCCTACCAGGACGGCTGGGCGGGCAATAGATGCCGAGTTTGGGCAGCAGTATACAGAGTTCAATACTGCACAACTATACTTTGCCTTCATGTGGTGTCACAGGTTCCTGTCGGAGAGCCATTCCCAGCATGCATTTGGTGTCATTCGTTTGCCAGACAACCATCCACAGCACAGCATGAGTTGCAGTTGATGATTAAATTAAATCAACAGTCAACCGTGTTTGGCGATGTGTTTGCAGGTAATAATTGCGATCTGGCATTGCCGGCGCCGAGAGCTTTTGCTGATCGTGCACTCGGTCACGGTTTCTTAGACCTTTTCTGACCAATTAATGCAGTCGGACAGCTGAGGTGACCTGACCACACTGATC
>CABFOS010050796.1:0-12801 GCA_900660315.1 Diretmoides pauciradiatus | reverse complement strand
GGTAGAATTGATTTAGAAGTGAGAAATGATAAAGATGTCACTGATTCTGCAAGCCTCAGATCCTCAGAAAGGTGTTGTCATTGAGCAGCAATTACTCCCTGTCGTTTGTCTCCGTTATGAACACTTCCATGACCCAGGAGTTTTGGATAGCGGGACACAGGAGTACGCAAAAGCAAACTTTCAATCTTGGATAATGTGAGACGTTCTGTCTAGACTGAATAAAGATTTGCGTTAACAGCATCAGAGAAGGTGAATCTGAATGACCAAGGCCGTCACTAAATAACGAAATTGTGAAGCCAGACATATTTTTCTTCTTCTCGTTCCCCTGCGTTCAAGAGACCTTAGTGTTCAGTGTTGTTTTCAAATAGAACTCAGTCACTGACAAACCCTCGAGACAGAGGCTAAATCGAGATCTCACGGTTATTGTTTTTGTCTATTCGCAGCACATGCCGCCTCCCCTGCCTAGCAAGACCCCTCCTCCACCCCCACCCAAGACCACCAGGAAACAGGCCTCCATCGATTCAGGAATTGTACAATGAACAAAGACACTGACAATGCAGCCAAACAAAACACACTGACAAAACAACAAAAACATCAGCAGTAATCGCGGACGTTTTTTACCCACACATTCCTCGCTCCCTGTCCCAGCATGACAAGATGAATACCTCATTCGGATCCACCTCTTGTCATCCCTCTGTGTTTTTTTTTGCCTTCAGTGTGATGATGCAGTCTACCATAGGGAACGTGTTGCACAGATGAGTAGTCACTGAATTTGTTGATGCTGTCTCCGACCTACATCATGCCACTTCAAGACTTAGTAATGAAATGAGATTGCGTTCAGACATATACACTTGGACCAATAGCTTTCCAATACTGACCCACTCTCAAGTATATGAGATCACATAGCTTGATAAAACTTAATTTGTATCTTTTTTTTATTCATATTCTGACTATGTACAGAGGTTTGTATATATGATTTTATTTTATTTCCGTTTTTTGTATGTGGATTTTATCATGACTCTTTTTGTATTAACACAACATTAGATTAACTGGCATTTATATTAAAAAAAGGGCTTGTAGGTTTTGAATTGACAGGGACTGTAAAGAGTTGGTATGTAGTACCTATCATTGATTTTACTGGTAAAATGTTTGTTTTTTTTGGAGTGCACATACAACTAACTCCTCCCGCATTATCATTGTATAGACCTTGTTATAGATTGCCGTAACTTTGGAATTCAGTAACACTGACTGTTCCCAATTCACTACTGACATGACTTCTGAATAAACTTCAAATCAAATGTATGTATTTTTAAAATGGATGTCTGCCTCATTATTTTGTCTGCAGCAAGCGGGGCTGAGAATAGATGCGAATATTTTCACGTTCATGAAATCCTAAACAAACTGCCAATCTGTACACGTTTTCTTACTTGACTGGGCTCCTTGACTGACAGCTATCAACGCTGCCGCTTCATTATCAACAAACCAGAGTTTATGCCATCAAATTACTTCTATACAGGCTGATGCAATCAAATTTACATAATATATCCCCTTACCAAGGTATCATTCCTTTCTTTCAAAGCTGAAACTTTGAATCTGGAACGTGGCCCATATTTGAATAACGGTTCGGCTGCAACGATGAGCCAACAAACCACAGGTGTGAGCTTTACCTCACTTCACGCAATCTTAATTCTGCTTTTATGCAAATCGCTGAAGGTTATACTAAGGACTCTTCATTAAACACTATGGTTGCTGCACACTGTCAATGCTACAGTATAATAGACCTTCATGCAAATCAGCTCATCACTTTTTCTGGTATTGTTTCATTTTGTTGACTAATGAGAGTCAGCTTGGTACGACTCCGGAAACTCCTACAACATCAGGTTTGATGTCATGGGACAATAGAGCTCCATATGCTGCTCCATCCAGACAAACCGAGTTGTTCTTACACCTGGCTACGGTTGATGAATGATACATCGTATGTATTTTCACTCCAAATTAATAACTGGAGTTTGCACTATTAAGTCATTGTATTATTATCTGTCATGCAGCAGCTTTAAATTGAATTACACTTTTTAATTAGTTGCAAATTAAGTATTACTTGGGGTCTCAGTAGAATAGCTCTAACAATATAAAGTTCAAATGACACTTATCAGCAGAGCTTGTGAGTCATCCACTTCAATAAATATCAAAATTGCCTTCCAGCTACGAACAGACAGCAACTTTCCTCTTGAATAAAGAACGGAGGCATACAGTTCTCTTGAATTATAGCCTTTTATCATACTATATCTAGATATGTTTTTCATGTGCTGCTTGAGATACTGCGAACAATAAGCTCTTTCTTCTATTGAACAAATATGTGACTTTCAACATGTAGCTGGAATGCCTGGTAATGTCACTTTTGCCGCAATTTAATGTGAAGAATCAGATACAGTATAAGACGTGAATGCATACAAAGAGGTGAATAGGAATGTCAACCAGCTATGAAACTTTCTTTTCTTTTTCCTTTCTCTTATGGAAGCACAATATACAGTATGTTGATGCGTTGGTGTAACAGCAGCTCTTGTTAACCTACACAGGAGAAAATGTCTGTGGTGTGGAGAGAAATCAGCTCATAACAAAGCAGCGTCTGCATCTGCACCCAGTATCACAGTTACTGCAAGGTGGAAGGTAACCCCTACTGGTGGAAACTGGTATTGCAGTATCTGTATTGGTATCAATATCAGTCGATATGATGATGATCAGCCAAAATTTCAATATCGTGCATCCCTACTTTCTCTATTAAATTGATATTACATGATACTTCCACGTTTGGATGTGTGTGATCTTGCACCAGTAGTTGAACCAATACTTTAACTGGGCCAATTTACAGAAAAACAGTCATTTGTGTTACATTGGCGCAAAGCGGCCATAACATTGTCCTGTTTAACCTTCATCATCTAATTTGTTTAATTTGTCGTTTCATTTAACCTTTACCTTTTGCATAATTACAGTTCCCAGGGTCTTTACCGTAATTCTACTTGGTGGAGCCTCTTTATACTCTTTGCTCCAGGTGCCTCATGCCTCTGCTCTCCTATTCTGCTGACATTTTGAGTGGGTATCTGCCTGCGGAGAAATGCTCAAACTGTTGCATCTGTTTAAAGATTTTTTTTTAAATATACCTCCTGGATTTAAGCTTTCTAAACCTCTCGTGCCCTAATTAGACACACCGAATGACATTTTTCCCCCTAGCAGTTAGATCAGGAGAAAACACCCATCAGAGACCACTTATAACTGCTTATGTTATATGTTCAATCTGCGTGGCTTTTTGCAGATAAAGATCACAATATTGGTGTTTCTCACACACTAGGCAACGCAGGAATCAAGATCTCGATGGGCTCTTTACTCGCTTTGAATTCTGTGCAGAAGTATTAAGTTAATATTCTCAGGGGTTAGAAATGAATTGGAAACGAGGCCGTAAGGTAACTCCTTAAAAAAAAGAAAACCATTTCATAGATGGTGAGATAACGTTCCATTTCCTTTCCCTGTTTCCTTATATATGTAAACATTCAAAGGGTAAAACCCATTGTTACGCCTACTGAACGCGAGGTGCACCACAGGACCTTTATTTGACCACGTATTATCTGTCTAGATGACAAATAGCTCTCCCCGCACAAAGAAATGGTGTAAGTAATATTCAATAAAAATGCAAGTTTTACTATCATACCAATGTCATTTTCTTCCATATGTTTTCCCCTTTTTCTTCAGTCTTTGTTCCAATTCCTCTCAAGCCATTGCCACCTGATTCCTTTTCGAAGGACCATTACCTTTCCTACTGCAGTGCCCTTCGGTGCTTACCACAACAGAAAGATGCTGGTGCTCATTAAAGCCTTCGGTTGCTCAGTGCTAGTATTGCTTGTTCGACCCACTACATGGTAACTTGATGAGCAAACTGTTGGTACTTATCTCTTAATTGATTCCATGTAAATAAGCTGAGGGAGTGCACGTGTGGGTGCTGCGTGTCGAAAACCATTTCCAATCATCAGTCAATGGGTACAAGCCAACATATCGAGCAATTTAGTGCGGCGACTGCACTGCTGGACAAAGAGGTGGAATGCTAGGTTCGGTCCCTTGAAATATGAGGTGAGGATAAAGGGTTTCATCAATTCCATAATTCACAGTCACTCACCAAGGATGCCCACTGCCCACTCAATAACTTGCAATTGAAAAGGGATAAAGGATGAAGCATTTCAGCGGTGGTAATATTACATAGTTAACTGGGAGCTATTTCAATAGCCTTTCAGTGATTTGTGCACAGGCCTTATGCTTCATCCTCTCTCTCTCTCTCTCTCTCTCTCTCCTCACAGCATAGGAAAATGCATCACTTAATTGAGAGGATTTCCAGAGGCTTTGTGGGAGAAAGCTGTGAGCTATCTCTGTGGGAGAAATGTATTTACAACGCACGCAAGCCCCATGTCATTTGTCATATCTGCCTGAAATAATGTGTATATTTTCTATTCCTCTTGACACACTTTCATTTATATGGATGCTTCAAATGTGCACAGTTCTCTCTAAATGTCTTCTCTGCATAATAAAAGAGAACAATATTCCCATAAATCACCATCCATGCACAAATCCAATCACAACCCGCTATGGGGTTATGGCTTTCTCTTCAAACTGAGTCCTGCAACTTGTGCATAGTAATGGACACAGTAGTGGAGGCAACTCTTCTACTATTCTATTAATACGCCCAAAGCGATCACAGTATACCTTTTAAAATCCCATGGTAATAACAGTTCATTATCATGTCCAGGAGGTAGCTGTTCACATGTGCTTTGTTTAACATATCAAGGGACGTCAATATTGCTTTTAGTCATTCATGAAAACTTCCATGGGTATCAAAGCTCTAAGGATGACTCCAAAGTCAGCGCTAAAGCCAACAGTTGTTTGATACAAATGTAGAACTAACATGGAAATGGCTGTTCCAGATGATCACAGCTCTGGAAAGAAACATGCCGTGCGATTCCCATTTGCATTATTCATTGTCAGTTGTCAATGCACTCCTACTGCTTATTCCCTGTAAATAAATATATAGATGCACCATCAGTCAATAGGTGTCACCATGGGACTGGAGTGTCTTTCTACCTCAGTGGAGTGAATTGAATGGAGTTGTGTTCAGTGAACGAGCAAACATCAGTCACAAGGAGAGAATAGAGAATAGAGAATAGAGAATAGGCTTTGTGTTATTTTACCTGGACGCTGTGAGCGCGATGCTACAGTAGAAGTGCACACTGTTCCCCCAGCAAACCAATGAGACATGTTACTGTTGCTGAGTCAGTTTAATCACTCACCCGCAAAGCATTTTCTCATCTACTGAAAGACCTTAGTATGTAGTTTGAGTTGATTTATTTGATAACTTTAAAAACACATTAAACACCTGCCCGTGTAGCTGTGAGCCAAGCTCCGATTGAACACTTTAATGCTGTTTCTGTACCACATCCAGCTGTACACGCTCCAGACAGGCGCTCCATCACTCTCTTATCAAGAGTGGCTGTCACGACCAGCTCTTACAAGGACAGCTACCAGTCAACACTGAGCTATAAAGCACAAGGGAACTGTAGCATTCTAACATTTAATCATGTTACTGGGGATTTTCTGTGATATTCAGCACCAACTGTAAAATGTACAGCCTGTACACATGTCTTATTATCTTGGTCTGAGGGAGCGAGCCAAGTGTTGGTGATCTATATTAGCTGAGGCTATTATGAACCGCTGGTGTTTCCCAGGCAATCAGCGAGATGTGTTGCTAGGAAACATTCCTACAGAACAGAGGGTGGAGGACTGGTGTGATGAGGAAGGAAGCGGATGCAGAGGACACAGCTGGGCTCACCTGACGTGGAAATCTCTAGAATGTGCAGTAGGCCTCTAATCTATACGGCAATATATTGATTGGGACCTGTTAATGTGATTCCAGTGCTGTGTAATATGACCTTTTTGATCTGATGATATTTTAAGTGCTTTGAAAAGTGTCCCTGGTATTGATGGAATCATTCTCCATAGGTAACTGTAAAGCGTCAGACAAGGCGGAGAGCCGGGCGCTGTTTTCCATGCCGTTCTGACTGTTAAATGGCAAAATATGATTAATTATCATACACAACCACACTTAACATCTGACATTATAATTCACCAGCATCTCGTTGACCTTTTCAAAGCAGAATCCATTTACAAAGATACAGGAGAAAAAGCAGCAAAGTAACCAATGAATTAGTATTAGAACATTATGTGGAAGTTGGAATTAGATCTTCGTAAATGGCTGCACTCAGAAACAGTTCATTTCAAGACAGTGGCACAGACCTGACCACAATCAGTCTGGTTCTGAACCATTTCCTAATTGTTAATACAACTGAATTGGATCCTGCATGATTAAAATCAATACACTAATCAGATTTGGGATTTTGATAGATTCTGCCTCCTCACACAGCTACACAGTGGTTGATGGGTATAGTAAGGATTTTGGTTTATTGAATAATGATGATAGACAAGTGGAACATCACTAAAACAATGCTGCCCTCATTTGGAATATACTATTAGTGCATGTTATCCCCTCCTGTGTTCCTGGCACATCATCACCCTGGTGAGTTTCTGTCAAAGTGACGTACAATTTCTGCTTTCATCAGAAATCTATTTGCTATTGTATATTGATATAAAAGATGACACTAATAGTCTCGTACAATCTTAAACTCTACTCATATAAATTCATCACCCCCCTTTCCCCGACCAGTCTGATCTCCAAGGATAAGGATATCAGCAGGAGTGGAGGTGTAAATCAGCCCAGAGGAGCAGTGAATTAAGCTAATACAAACAGCAGCGGGCCCAGCTGGCGGTAGTATTTCTCCCTCAGACAGCATGCTCTCTGCTCTGCTCAAGGCTGTGATGGCTCCATCGCTTCTGGAGATGCGCTGTCAGGGCCAAACTGTAAACTGTAATTGGTCAGAGGGGACGACACCGAGAACAAAGTCTGATTACTAAGGAAACCGATTCTCCAGTGTGGTCCTCACACGTGCATTGAGATGTTTTTTGTACAAGTGCTAATAAGATTTGGAATTTGAAATGGGCTACCAACCGTTACTTCCCCCATGAGATGCCTACAGTATGTGGTTATCTTTTTTATCTGTTTTGTCAAAGCTAATCAATCAAAATCGCTCCATTTTAAGAATCCTATACAAGGCTCATCACTCCTCACACCACTTGTTTTGTGTTTTGATGGACTGAGGATGTGTTTTAACTTTCAAATTGATACATGGACGGTACAGTATGTAACAGAAGTATTTAGGGTTAGGTAAGAGTCTGGGGTAAGAGTAGTTAAGAGATTGTTTTCATAAAGAAAGTTCTACAGTTTGTGAAAATACCCATTCTTGCAACTCAGGTAATAGGGCTTGAAAATGATGTATTGAGTGTATTGTAGATATTTCTTCCAGTTGCTATGTCTTTGCCAGCTTGATTCATAAAGACCAATGTAGAAATGATGGATGCTTTGACACCAGACAGCTCCTACCAAGTTTTAGATCACATCACTCAAAGTTGCATAGTCGCCTGCAGAGTCAGAACTGCTGAGAAATTATCTTTCTTCAAAGCATATTATTCTCCACGTGTCAAATAGGCTGTGCATTGATTACCTCTCAAACTGTGGTACATAACATGAATGCCTTTGTTCGTCCACTAGGGAGAGACATTGAGCAAGAGAAGCCCTCTGGCTGCACAAGTGGTTCCTTTTGTTAACACAGTTGCAATTAATGCATTTATTATTTATTCTGGTCTATTTCTATTTGCCTTAAGTGCATCTAATAGTGCATCTTACCACTGCAAAGCAATAAAAACCAATTAGCAGATGTCCAGCTCATGGCCACATGCTTAAAGGCACAAAACAGCCTCCTTAACCCCAAGGGCCTTTGTCTTTGTTGATTTCAATGGGTGTTCGCTATTATCTCTACCGTAAAATGGACTGATACTTACTAAATAGAAAAGCAGCAGTACAGTTTCCTATCTTCTGTAGCAGTGGTTCTCCTCAAGGTGGAATGACTCTTCCTGTCCACTGTCTGGTGAAAGCTCTGCCTGAAGGGGCCTGCAGGGACTCGGCCCTGCCCTCCTGACCCCGGTATGATTGACTTGATCCTCTAACGAAAGTTCCCATGACCTAGAAAAGCTCGAGGAAACAGGGGATGGAGACAGACATGACAGAGCAACAATAGACACATGTTTGACTTCTTACCTTACAATGACACCGTGGCATGCGGTTGTCATTTTAAGCCACATTTGACATCTCTGAACTTAATAGGTGCCTCGATGAATCCCTGTGAAAAGCCGCTATACAGTAATATATTTTAGAAAGGTACTATTGAAAAAGCAACAAGTCCCCATACGTCCTTATATGTTCCTAAAGGAATATCATAGGAGTATTGTAGGAGGATTATATGCCATGAAGTAAGATACGGCCACTTAGGGTTAATGAGGCAAGTTTTGTGTCTTGTTGGACATGTGCTAATTGTTTGTATTGCTTTGTAGTGATTTCAACTTATTAGATACACTTAAGACCAATGAAAACATAAAAGGCCATAATAAATTCATTAATTGCAACTGTAAAGTATTGCAGAAAAATGATAAGTATCTATAAGATAAAAAGATACAAGAAATACCATAAAATATGTCCGTATAAACCCAATAACTCTCTATATAGGTGTATTACAGTGACATGCTGTGGCTCATTATGTCCATATCTTAAATGGTTTCAGATTGTGATTTCCAGTCAGCAGTCAGCAGTAATTAGCTGTGCTGTGTGTCAGACACCTAACAGGTTGTGTTGGGTTAAATGCCACTTCCCCTCTGCGGAGCCCACAGGTTGCCACTGGTGTACAGCCTGTGGTCGGGGCAACACCTTGGAGCCAAACAATTACACCAAGGTCATGGAGAGGAGGAATGTTCATGAGAGGCCCAAGAACCTGCAGAGACCGCTGTTCCGATGTCTGACCACAGAGGCGACTGGAAGTGAGTCTTCCCCTGAAATGATCCCCAGTATATCATTTCAAATCGGGTGTCGACTTTCGACGCGTTGGATCAGTTGCTCTGTGTCCCAAAGACACCACAGAGCCCCTTTTATTTATGGAAACGTATTAGGAAAAATCTATATCTGTGTCCCCTCGTAAAAAAAGAGCTATGGTAAAATTTAGAAGGATATCACAGCTGACGTCCCTACAGGAATATTATAGGAATATTACAGTAGTAGCATAGATCAAATGACACTGGATGACTATGAACTATAATTCCCTGTAGGAAAAGAATGTTTTTTTCGTTAGGATTGGAGTAGTTGCATTAGAAATAGTCATTAATTCAAAACATTATCTTATAGTTCGAATAAACAGTATCACTGGGCACTGTAGTTTCAATACTGTACAGTACTGTTCAGTTTCACCAGGCCCATGGGGGGGGGGTAGAAAGGATTGACTTGGTGTCCCCTGGCAAGAACAAAAAAAAAGATCTGTTGGACCAGATACTGGTTTCAAAAGGTTGGTTTTTGGTGCCAAAACTCCCAAGCCAAAGACTCAGCCCATAATATAAGTTATATAGGTCTGATATTAGTTTAAATTCAACTCCAAAGGTTAAGTTGCACGTTGAAAAGTTTGTTCACTACTTTCTCTCTAATACAGATTAATAGCCGTAGTTCTTCCATATTATTTATCCATATTTTAACCTATATTCTGTACAAACATAATGAATCATATTATTAGTAAAAGTTTACATTTTATTTCAAATTTCTGTGTCTTATTATTCACCTGTTTGCTGTTTCATAACTCATTAAACCTCAATGTAAATATAACCTGTAGAACACGATCGATTCCTTTCAATTCAATCTGAGACATTTGTATGGAGAGTAATAGAACCAAATAATATAACAAATAAGATGCAGTTTTATTTTACATTACATATTGTCTTGTTTTATTTGACAATAGCCTATGGGGGAGTTTTTTCTTCTTCCACGAGTCACTTGTTGATACCACGCATGAGAAATGTTGATTGCAAGTGGCTTTCTTTAAAGAGCAGGAGGATGGATGGATGGAGCAGGAGGATAGATGGAGCAGGAGGATGGATGGAGCAGGCGGGTGGATGGAGCAGGAGGATGGATGGAGCAGGAGGGTGGATGGAGCAGGAGGATGGATGGAGCAGGCGGGTGGGTGGAGCAGGAGGATGGATGGAGCAGGAGGATGGATGGAGCAGGAGGATGGATGGAGCAGGCGGGTGGGTGGAGGGATGGAGCAGGAGGATGGATGGATGGAGCAGGAGGATGGATGGAGCAGGAGGATAGATGGAGCAGGAGGATGGATGGAGCAGGAGGATGGATGGAGCAGGAGGATGGATGGAGCAGGAGGATGGATGGAGCAGGAGGATGGATGGAGCAGGCGGGTGGGTGGAGCAGGCGGGTGGATGGAGCAGGCGGGTGGATGGATGGATGGAAGGCCTCCACTGCTGAGGGTTAATTCACGAAAGTTCAATAAGTCCAAACACAGATAAAAACAACCATAACAAACATAGATGACCATGACACATTAATCCTCTGATTTAGAATCAATTCTGTTCGTGTTGCCCTCTAAATTCTGATCATAAAAGATCACCTTTAAACATATAAATTACATTAATAAAGTCATGTTTTATTATTGTTTTAATTTCACCATGATAACTACATTCAGATATTTGCAAACCTTTGATAGGCGTCAGTTGGGTATCAGGGTATGGCAGTTCATTCATACTGAGTGAGTTGATCAAATTCGCCCTAATATATATATATATTATCATTATGGAGAACAAAGATCAAGCAAAAGCTACTTTAAAAATACATCAGGAGAGCGTTCAGTACCAGTCTGATATCCGTCTAATAATTTATCACATCGACCAGATATCAGTCATCAGTCATCCCCATAGTCGATAGTTCAGTTCAGTTCAGTTCAGTTTATTTCGGTCATAATTGTACTTATACACATACAAATCAATAAATAACAAAGGATAACAAAAGATATAACACAATTCTATTGACCGAAAAGGTGTAGGTTGAAGCTTTAGCTTATATTCCCTATACCCTTTTTGCATATCATATGATATGATATTTTGGTCCATATATGAGTAAAACACAACAAAAGCAAAAAATATTTTTCATTCATATAAGTAAGTAAACTAATCATACTTGAATTTTATATTTGTTTATCAACTTGTTTTTAAACTTTCTTTTTAATACACAAAGTGAACTAGACATTTTTAGTAGAATAGAATAGAGTAGAATAGAAGTGGGTTTGGACGTTTTTATGGCAAATGCAGGAACTTTACCATACTTTTTTATTTTTTATTTTTTTAGGTTTAGTGAATTAACTCACCTATATTGGTTTTTTTCCTTTCGGTTTACAAATAATCCCCTTTGCGTAATTACGCACAGACCACTTATGTGCCAAAACGGCGGAAAACAGCCTAATAGAAAGTTCAGCATAGTAACTTATCCACGGCAGTATCGGTGCTCATTGATAGGGAGATTTGCTGAAGACAACTCGAGTGAAGCGTGACAGAAAGGAGAGGGGTGTGACCAACCCAAAAAGTTTCCTTCAATGGGGCTACCTGAGCTCAGCGCATAAATACTCCACCCTGTAGGGATGAGTTCAGTCCTCAGAGAGACGAGACAGAGACGGGTTGAGGTTTCGGGGGATCTGATCAGAGTGGATTATGAATGCTTTTGGACACCAGCCATCCAACCCGCAATCCAGTCCGATTCAGCACCACAGCGCTCAAGGAGCTCCTGGACATGGCCGTGTACTGCGACAACTTCGGCGTGTACCAGCAGAACCTCCACCACCACCATCACCCGCAGAGGCCGCCGGCGCACCCGTCCGGCTACGGCCTGGGAGAGTACAGCTCCCCGTCCAGCAACCCGTACCTCTGGCTGAACGGCCCCGGGATCAACTCCTCTCCGTATCTCCCCGGGAGCAACGGAACCTCGTACATACAGTCTGGATACGGGTCGAACCAGAGGCAGTTCTTGCCGCCTCCCACCGGGTTTGGTGGCGCAGACCTGGGGTGGCTCTCCATCTCCAGCCAGCAGGAACTGTTCAAGATGGTCAGGCCGCCGTACTCCTACTCGGCACTGATAGCGATGGCCATTCAAAACGCCCAAGATAAGAAGTTGACCCTCAGTCAGATTTATCAGTACGTGGCTGACAACTTTCCCTTCTATAAGAAGAGTAAAGCTGGATGGCAGAACTCAATCCGACACAACTTGTCGCTGAACGACTGTTTCAAAAAAGTGGCCCGGGATGAGGATGATCCTGGTGAGTGGATCTCTGTGTTTGCAGCTCGTTTTTGATATAATTAACTCGTGTTTTATTGATGCAATTCCAGTGCAGTTTGTTTCGAGGACTTTCTTGAATCTATTGTTGTTTTCAAGAAAGTTGCACTGGAAACAACAGATGCAATTGGCTCCTGTTTACTGTTTTCATTTAAGGAAAAAAAAGTTTTGAGGCTCAAAACTAAACTAATTGGATTTTAAAAACTAATTGAATTTTAAAGACAAAATATTTGGAATATTTCTATTTACAACAAATCCCATAATGATTTTGATTTTGTTCCCTATAGGTAAGGGGAACTACTGGACGTTGGACCCCAACTGTGAGAAGATGTTCGACAACGGGAACTTCAGGAGGAAGAGGAAGAGGAGGGCCGATCTGACCGGAGGGGACAGCGCCGGCATGCCGGTCAAGTCCGAGTCGGACGGCCCGCACAAGATCTCCGACACCG
>CABFOS010050146.1:1921-27223 GCA_900660315.1 Diretmoides pauciradiatus | reverse complement strand
AAAGACCCTCTTAGGAGAACGAGAGGCCGCCGCCGTAATCTGGTGATGTCGCTTCACGCAAAGCATGCTGGGAGAACAGGAAGACGTCGCTCTCAGCCTGTGGGACGTTTAGAGGATGTTAAACTGGTTTGTTGAGGATATCTGATGTTGTTGAAGCAAATTAATTGAGTTGAGGAAGAGGAGAAACATAAGAGGAGGAGGAAGAAGAGAGATGTTTGAAAGGTGTAGACGTGGTTTCTGGGTTTACCAACATCAGCCCTCTGACCTTCAGCGACAGGAGCCACGACGTCTGCTCTCCTTCCTGTTCCCTCCTGCATCCCTCGCTCCACTCTGAGAGAGAGAGAGAGAGGCAGAGAGTGTGTGTGTGAGTGAGAGAGAGAGAGAGTGTGTGTGTGTGTGAGAGAGAGAGAGAGTGAGTGTGTGGAAGAGAGAGTGAGTGTGTGTGTTTGTGTGTGTGTGAGAGAGAGAGAGAGAGAGAGAGAGAGAGAGAGAGAGAGAGAGAGAGAGAGAGAGAGAGAGAGAGAGAGGATCATAGAGAGTTTACGCCTCAGGGGACTAACATTTCTATTACTAGTCTCATCAGTGATAGATTATGAAGATATAGTCTGTGCAGATTTTCAGGACAGGACAGAGAATAGATAATTTGGTTATATAGGAATAGGAGATTTCAGTTCCTCTCTGTTCTAACAAAGAGATAATGAGCTGAAGATAATAGAGCCGACGTAAAAGCTCATCAGCCTTTGAACCCTTTGAATTAATTGCATCAGCTGTATGCTTATGTGTATTAGGAAGAGAAAAAGAGAAATCCGCACTCTGTGTTGCTGCTCCCGGTGTATTTTAATGACTAACCGGTCTTCAACTTAGAAAGGAGGATCCTTCAGAGGGAAACGTACTGGATTTATTATCTAAATACCATGTCACCCTATGGCCTTAATGAGGAGTTTGACATTAAGCCTTTCCTGTGAGATGGTATTTGGTCGTCTCATCATGAAGCACTCGGTAGCACTTGTTCTTAATATGTTTTTAATATATTCTAGTATTGATAGCTTATGTCTTTTTCACAATTGTTTGTTTATACACAACTGTTTTGTACTTGAATAACACTTGTACCTGTACTTGAAAGTTGAGTTGAAGGACTAGTAACCTGATTGGACAGTGATGTCAGTGTGACATCACACGCCCTCAGCCTATAGATCGCCTTCTGCCTGACATTTAAAATTTGATAATTGCTGATGAAGACCGGTTAGGTCGAAACGTTGTTTTAGTCATTAAAATACACCGGGAGCAGCAACACGGTGTGCGGATTTCTCTTTTTCTCTCCCAGATATAAAATACAGCACATGTAAATTATATTGTCTATGTGTGTGTGTCTCTAAAGTCTGAAGTGAGCTGCCCTGCAGTTTGATGAATGCGTTTTCTAAGGAGCTGGGATAGAGAGAGTGAGAGTCAAATATTTTGGCACACTGAAATTTTTCCTTTGTGCTATTAAAACAGAGTGAGCACCAACACAGAAATCTGGCATGGATGGCAGAGGAAAGAAGGGAGTGCAGGTATGTCTGCATATGTGTGAATGACAATCTGCAGTTTTGACTTTATAGCCATTTTGTTATTTCAGTTTCCAAGTACAAGTACAGAGCCACAACTCGTCCAAATGCTTTTGCAGCCCAATGTACTACAAATTCAATTCCTAAAATCCTGCTCATAATTTATAAAAGTTACATACCTACAAATCTGCAAAAGGTCTAACAAAACTGGAATGTTTGAGAGTACAGGCCAGAAGAATGATCAAATCCACATTTCATAGCACCTGGCAAACAGAATTCACACATTGCATGTAAACTTATAGTGAAGTAAATGGAACTACTGAACTACTTCTTCATCTCTCTAACTCACGTTCAGAGTGGATATGACTCATATTTGAATTGATGAATACCAATATTTGGTGGGAAACTGGCACATATAGTCATTTTTAAATCAAGATTGCCTCATACTGCACATTTGCTTGATCAGGGAGGGTCACTGCCTTCATGAGCAGTCACAGTTGTATGTTCAAAAGTTCTTCACCTCCCAGCATGCCTGTCAAATAAAACGAAGGAGCAAGTGACATTTCTAACATCTGTACCTGAAGGTACTCCTGGAACTCTTCCCGTTTGGATGTTAGGAACTCATAATTCTTGGGACCAATGATTCTCTTGGAAGGCAATTGTGCATCTGGAAATGAACCTGTGGAGAAAGTTACATTGCACAGAAATGAGGCGTGAAAAAATAATACACGGACGAGTTTCCCTGCTTCCACTTGGCACGGCGCTGTGACGCTGCGGCCAATATCAGCCCCTAAACGATGCAACAGATGGATATAACTTTCAAACCCACGAGGCTACGGTTCCAATAAAAACAATGTCTTGTGAATTCTGGGAAAAGACTATGTACATCCAATGCAAACTGAAGCGGAATATTTTGCAGAAAGGATGTAACCTACCATGAAACTCAGTGAGCTTTGATTCAAGAACATAGAACTCCAGGTATCTTCTGTACACAGACCAATGCTCAGTCTCATGTCCCACTGCAGACAAACACAAACACATGATGATCTTTTGCCTATTCTAAAGACACCAAAATCAGTAACCATGCCACCGAGCCAATGACAGTGGTATCCTCTTTATGAATGTAATCTAACAGTAAATAGCAATAGGAATAGGCAATTTTTCATGTTGGCAGCTCCAAAACGTTGGTGAGCCCATTTTTCTCTGGACCAAGTGCTTGCCTGCTGCTGTTTAGTGGACAGTTTGCGCTTCCCTCTTAATTTTCAATTTGTCACTGTGTGGGCAGAGAAGTGACTATACCAGAATTTCATTTGGGCAAATTGGACGAATCTACAGGGTCTCAATGAGCGGGGACGGCACACTCTTCTCTGTTGCAGCCCCACTTTGTGATTTAGGCTGATAAGATGGGTGTGTATTTACATAAAAACCACACCTACTGTAGTTTTAAATGTTCCTGTGAATAGGAACTAACATTTCATGCCCTTGCTTGGTCAAACCCTAACGTCCAGTGCGTGAAGAATGTCCTACATTAAGGGTACCGCAGCTCATTCAGAAACGTTATGTTGCAAAGCAGAATGACCCCTGTCAGAAGAGAGTAAGCGAGAACAAAGGACCAGTCCACTCGACCTCACCAGCCTTCCGGTCATTGCGCTCCACATCAATACAGAACACGGGAATCCTCTCCCTCTTCACATCGTCGTCATAGAAGTCGATGTACGGGATGGTGATGTTCCAGGCAGACAGGTTACGAGGGGTGCTGGGGGTAGAGGCCGCCTCCATCGGGGAGTCATCCTCCAGCACCATTATCGCCTCCTCCACCTTGGATAGAGAGACAAAGAGAAAGAGAGGTAATGGTTAGCATTTCCTGGAGAAATACTCATGCAGGTAAAACATAATGGATCATTACTTTGTTTAAGCGATCTGTCTCATCCATCCCTGTCTTCACATTGTAATTTACTCACTATATACCGCCAACAAATTGGCTGTACAGGATCAAGAAGGAAATTATTTGTTTGACAAGGTCTACTGAGACTCAGCTACAAATGGAGGAAATGCAAGTAAACACAGGAAATCCGCTTATAGAAAGTACAGGATGTGCAATTTAGGAAATATTTGCTGACATTCAGCTAACTAACTGCACTGTTTTACTGGGTCAGCTATGGAAGATGTGTTCAGGTCCTTGGACCAACACCGTGGAAACAGTCAGGAGGGGTACAGAGTCTCCTCAAGCAAGGTAAGTATCAAATCCTTTTCATAAGTGACTGCATTGCAGCTATTCTATAGAAAAGACATGGAATGATTTGGTTAACCGGACCCCAGAGTCTTTCCTTCCCTTACTCCGCACTGCCACCATGTGGTAACTAACAGTGTTGCAGAGTGGTTGACATTTTACAGTAGCTTGGTGAACTAAATTTGGATCTAGTCATCATTAGTTTATTACATTTTCTTTGTCATTTTGAGGTGTAGTTAACAAAAAACAAAAAAATGCCAACTGTTTTTGGTTATAAAAGAAGGCAATGGTATTATTAATCATTTTATTTATGTTTTGCACTTCTTCCTGTGATACCCAGATATGTTTATTAGGTGCTCGGGGCAGATCACCTCAAAATGAGCTCTATGTGTTAGTCTGTGCATCTGTGAGAATATAGCACAGGATTAGGCCCAATGAGAGACTGGACATTGGACATGCAATGTGTATATTATTGTACATGTATATTATCTTGTATATTACTCTATGCTACTCGAATAGCGCACACCAAAAAAGCACTAGTGCACTTGTTTGGCTTGCGTTTACATCCAGACAGTTTCTGACAGGCAGCTGTCAGAGTGTGGGCATTATAAACACAGTGGACAATCCTTGCAATTAATTTTATTTCAAACATACAATTTTTGCAGATGTATTATGATAATTTATAGTTTAAACTATATTTTCTAAAGTAGCTATATTAACTATATTAGCTTCTCCGGCACCGGTACCTAACAACTATTATTACCACCTTCATCCCTCTTAGACCCTATACACTTGGTGGTGTATGTGTATAAGCAAAATGTTAGTTTCTCCACCTGCAGTTTGTTGTAGAATTTCTGACATGCTACTTACAGCTGTCAGGAACGTAATATGAATCACTTTTGATTGTAGGTGGGATCAGTGCAGGTAGACGGTAGAAGTAGAAGGTGGTTCTGGGCTGCTAGATTTAACTGTTGAGCCTCCTAGCGGTGTCATGTACATACATGAACAAAGCAGCTATGATGAGTGGGTGGTGCTGACTTAATAAAACCAAAGCCGCACTCAACCTTTTCTTCTAAACCACTTTAGATTCTGTCTGTTAATATCTTTGTGTGCATGGGCTGGTTCTAGATCAGTCTCACCATATCATCCTCTCCCTCTACCACCCCGTAGGATGGCAGCATGGCTCCCTCCATTGTGGTGCTCTTGAACACTCCTTTGATCTTACTACCAATGCGGCTGATCCCGAAGGACTCCCCCCTTTTTGATGTGTTCCTGCAGGTCAGAGAGGGAAGTTACCAGACGGCGTGTGACGGAGGAACAGTGCATGGCTTCAGCGTAGCGCATGCAGCTTGGGGAGCGGTGATAGGGTAGTTAGGGTGGAAAGGAGGGAGGAAGGAAGGGAAGGAGCAGGGTACTGCAGCCAGGTATCACGGGGAGAAAAGCCAGGGTAGCCAAATCCGAACAAAGATATCACTTCACAGCCATTTCACGAGAGAAATGCCTGGGTTTTTGGTTAAGAGTCAAAAGCGAACACAGCACACAGTGGGCAGTGAATTTATGAACAGATTGAAATGTCTAGTCTACTTTCACGGGGATCCACATAATGAAGATGTTTTAGTGATCACATCAAGTCATCCCAAACAATCACAAAGATATGCTGTGCCCTATCAGATTAAGTGAAATAAACTTTCAAGTCTAAATAATGCACATACTGTAGTAATACTCTTGATACACATTCTCGTTCCGAAACCTAACACAAAGTCACTGCATTGTTAAAAAGCAAAGGATATATTGCCTATACAATTGGAGGAAGGACATGGGACAAATAAAGAAAACAGGGTCCCATGCATACGGTACAGTAGGTCACACCATGCAGGCGGCCGGCTGGGCCTGCAGCCATGTGGGGAAAGTGGACGGACGACATGACATCACACTGAGCGGCCTGTAACAGACGGATGGACCCTGACTTACTTAGGCGATGAGTGGCGGTGGGTTTGCGAGCCGTATGGGAAGGTTGTGAACGTGGATTGGGCATGGAAGGAATTAAAAGATGCAGGTGAAGAGCTGCCAGAGGACGGGGACTCGGGGCTCCCGTCCCAGGAACTATAAGCAGGACAGTGTCCCGTCCCCGTGGGCAAAGGACGGAGAGGACCGTGGATCACATCGGGGCAGGCAGTATGGTGGTGGCAGTATCAGAGTGGACATACATTCACAGACAGAGCACAGTCCATGGTGGTGATACATGGATGGAATAACAGGCAGACAGAGGTGCAGAGTGGAAGGGGGTTAGTGAGTGAGAGACATGGTGGGAGTTAGCCAGTAAGGCTTGTGATTGGTCAATGCCAGTGAGAGTGCCATTCTTTACTTTCTCTTCATCCACCTTTGAGTGGTACAATTCATGCTGCTATGATCACTGCCTTCATAACAAGTGTTCTTTCAACCAGATGTAAAAAACATAAAACCAACCAACATCCAACCAAAAACACCTTTTGTGTTCCTGCTGAACAACCTTCAGAAAATAATGGCATAAAATTCTGTAATTCTGAAAGTGGGAAAATGTAATTTTGAAAAATCTAATCAGGAGAATCATTACATATATAAATCTAAGTTTGCCAAAATAAGCCATTACAATTACATTGTGTCAGCTGCTGGATGACTTGCTTAAAGTTGATTAACATATTTCAATCAACATAGTTCAATCTTTTCGAGTTCCCGCATTCACAGTAGTAATACAAAATAGAGTAAATGTTTAGCTGTAAAATTACATTATCAATTACCTAGTGCACGTAGTATTGAACCACTGATTGCAGCAGTGAATTATGAATTTGTTAAAAAGGCAGTACATCTTCCAAAGTAGACCACAGTCAGGCAAGAATATACTTTCTTGTGCATCTTGCGTGCAGCAGTCACTGATTCAGCCAGCCACTGATTTCATCAGCACACTGATGCCACATACTCACCGAATGTCATCCAAACTGAGGCTATTTCTGGAACAATATGCACAAGGAGTTAGTGGCAGGGCCCCGGGGCCACAGAGACACCACACCCCGTGATAAAAACACAACAGGTGAAACCTGGGCTCTGATCAATTCACTTATTATACTGCACAATTAAAAACAATGTTTTATTTTTTGATTGTTACAAGCTTCACTTGACTTTTTGAACTGAATTAAGACTGAACTGAAAGTGAATTTACATTTGAGGCAGCTGGCACATCCTATTCTGACTTTACATTGCAGTGTCCATTGACTGGAGACTTGTGAGCAATTAAGAAGTTTGCCAACTAAACAAACAGAATTGAATTTACTACAGAATCAACAACCCGCTAGGGCATTCTGTCTATCTGACCTTAAAGGAGACTCACAAAACTCCTCTGTGCCTTCAGTCACCTAATCAATCAGCATCAGTGGAGAACAGCAAGCTTTTTGTTAAGTGAATGGACGCACGTACGCACGCACACACATCTACAAGTGGTAGACTGACACCTACCTGCTCATCTTGGAGTTCCTGGCAGGGGACTCGGCTCCTCTCAGAAGCTGGCGGAAATACTAGAGGACATGGAAAGATTTATATACAGAGTAATCACTCCCTCCCTGTGTAAATACAGGTACATGACCAGTATTATTAAACATCGTACATGAACATGTGTATGTATCTAGTGACCTCCTCACCCTGTGCCAATAATCACTATGACACTTTCATTTGGGACAGGCATTGGAGTGTTGAGGGGATATACATTTAAATTCAAAGTCCAGTCTACGGCTGAAGGCAGCCTGGTTTATTTCACACATATCACTACTTTCCAGACACGCTATTCATGCGGGGCAGTGGCTTGCAGTGGACAATAGCTGTTCACTGGGCTGCCCAGCTGTATTCAATGAGGGAGCCTGTGAGGGGTGAAATTCGGCTTGGCAGCTTGGCATGATGCCAATGTGAGCCCATTGGCCAGTTGTGTGTCTATGACATGGTCGGGAGTGGTTGGTGGCAGAGAGATCGGAAGAGAATGGTGCATGAGAGCCGTTCAATTCCAAATAATAATGATAATAATAATAACTTTAATTGAACAGCGCCGTTCAGAAGGGACTTCACAACAAGAGGAAAGAAAGAAAAGCGAGGCTAAACAGCTGGGCAAACCGTAAAACAGTTCATGCTTAATGCTAAATTACTCCAACATTTTATAGGCAGTCTTTTCTGGGAGGATACTGGATAAGCATGATCAAAACTAATGAGGGCGTAATGCATTAATTATCATATTTCTCAGACCCTATAAATCCTTTCAGACCATATTAAGATTCAGTCTTTATGCCGTACCAACTAAAATGTCTAGACGTTGTATTGAGAATTCAGAGCCTGCCAGACAGATGCCAATAAGGGGAAAAGATTATTACAAATGTGATGTGTGCCTCAGGCAAATTTTGTCCAGCCAGGTGACAGTGAGTTGACTCAGTATGGATGCTGACCTCATCGCTGTGGCAGAACATGGGGGTGAAAACATTCTCCAGGAGGGACAGGACATGCTCATAGGCCTCAAATAAACACCGCATGGTCTGCAGTTTCACCACCTCCTCAAATGGCCCCTCAGCAACTGGGGAGTAGAACACAAAACACACAAAAAAAACGGTTATACGTGTCCTGATTCAAATAGGTCAATTAAATATTTATTGTCTGGTTCCACTACTGCCATCTGTTGTGAACAGAGTAGTTGAAGGGTGACGCCTTTCACGTACTGTTACGTATTTCTTCCACTATGAAGGGGTCGAAGCGGATCTTGTCGATGCTCTCATCCAAACAGTAGGTCTCATAGATCTTCTTCACCTCCTCGTGAAGCATCATCTTCTCTGTTTCTGACAGCTCCGGGCAAAGAATTCTATCGTTGAATTCCTCTGAGAAGTTAGAAAAGTCAGGACGGAGGAGTCTTTCGTAAGTAGTGTATACCTCGTGGTAACAAGATGAGAGTTAGGCTAGAGCAGGGGTTGTTTCTGTGGAAAATCAATTATTTTTCTGCTGTTGACTCTGAGCGTATCTTTTCCCAATTACAACTACATCAAACAAATGTCTTGGAGCTGAAACAGAAGTCCCACAGACAACGAAAGACAAATGGGACACGTTCTGTACCCGGGTGGGAGAGAACCTACTTTGATGAGCATGGACGTTAAGTTTTTCTCTAAATTCTGTTGTCTTTTGTTCACATGCATTGAGAAAAGTTGGGAGAATAACGGAGAATACTGTTCCTAAACCCTGTTTTGGTTTGGCACATGTACACATCCGTATCTTGGTTAGAATAACCCGGTTAACATCATAAGGGCTTCACTTACCGACAGTAAGGCAGAACTGGAGCACATGGACAGCCCCCTCCTGCTTCAGGAAATTCATGAAACGGAAGAGCAGGTCTTGCTGCTCCCTGATCTCCTTCAGCTCCAGCTTCAGCACCTGTTGGGGGGGTGAGGGTGGGGGGGATAGTGAGGAAATAAAGTTGGACAGACAGAGACAGGAAAGGAAGAGAAAGTAGAAATCACTATTGACCAATGCAATGTGCAAACAACTCCGGAATCTGTTCTTCTAAATTCTCAGTTGAGTGAGGCCTGACCTGCTAGGCCCAAAAGTACCTACAGTACAGTACATATTCCTACTATGCATTAGTACATTCTCAAGTATTTACCGAGGCCTTTGTGTTGCGAGCATCAGAGTACTTCTGCAGGAAAGGAACCAAAGTTGAGGTGGGCTCTGTGGCTTCCTCAGGCTGAAGGAGCACACATAGATAAAACAATATGGCAGCCTTATTAGATAACATTTTGCTCTGTCGTAACATCTAAATACACAGAATGCAGCATTTCCCTTAAACCTCAGTACAGCGCTCAGCATTTACTTACGGGGGAATTGTCGATGAATAGAAAAATCAGATGGTTCACTGTGTCCTGAAATTGAAAGACCAATAAGTTAGAAAAATCATGTAATGTATTGTAATTATTTAGCATATACTGACTTAATTGGTATTCTGAGAAGGACCAAATTCTGCTCCATAGCTGAAAACAGATCTACAATGCATAGTTTTTTGTTTTCTTCTTTTCCACTAAAGATTCTAGCAGTAAACTATGAACTGGTTTACCAAACACACACAAAGAGTAGTCTTTCTGCTGATACCGTTTCTCAGTATCAGCAGAGGGTTTCCATTTATATCAGTTTAGGACTATGCTTTAATTTGTATTCGGTAAAGCAGGCCTTAATGTGTCTACACTCACAGGATCAGCCAAGTAGTCCATGGAGGGAAGGAAGACAGAACCAGCCAAGACCTCTCTTATCAGGTGAGTAAGAGATCTGAGAAGAGCAGATAGATAAGGCAGTGGGAAATGGAGAAAGAAAGACGAAAAGATAACTCTTATCTACCTTTCTGCAGAGTCAACAGTGTCACGCTTTCTCCTTGGGGGACAGCAAAGTACATTGGTTGCTGTTTTGATATATTGTGAAGCACTTTCACAGAAATGCGTGTGTTGCATGACCTTTATTGTCACAGCACTGGGTTACCCGCAGTCTGAAGCCTTGGGCGGCAGGATGTACGGGAAGAGCATCTCGGTCAGCTTCCTGAGGTAGAGGAGCTCGTCTCTGCGACTGCGAAGGGCCACATGGAGATCAGGACCATATTCTTCCAAGGCAGCTTGCTGGAGAAACTCTGCGTTCTTCACTAGAGAGGAGAGCAAGATAGCAAAGAGTTGACTGTCGGCCTCTTTTTATCTGTGCTCTCAAGAGAAAGGACTCTGGACGACGCATAAAAGCAATACCTTTCTGCCTTGCTTTGCTAATTGTTTCAATGTGCTTCATGGAAACTTTGAGCAGTTTTTGTGTGATGAGGGACGCAACGTCAACCTGAAAGAAAAAGAATGAGTTTACAATCACTGTTTTCGGTCACTCAGCCGACTAAAGCTTTAAATCCATATAATCTACATGTCACCTTCTGGATTCGACGGACCAACACGGCAGAAAAGAAACGCAAAGTCACTCTCAACTCATCGACGAATGCCTCATCGTCTGTGATGTCTCTGCGGAAGAAGAATCGGGAAAGCATTTCTGTCAATGCATTGAATGAATACTACCACTGCAACAAGCATCGAGGCGGGCAAAGGATACCAGGGCTTACCTGTACCAAGGATACACAAAGTTCTCCAGAACCAGCTCCAGAATCTTGAAAGAAAGTAAACAGGAAATGAGCAAATCAACCTGATTATATTAGTATATTAAAAATAAATAAAAACTGAAATAAATAGGGAAAAAGTACATTCATAACAAAAACAATAATGTTCCATAACAATGCATTACCTCTGAAAGAGAGGCATCCACCTTAGAGGGAACTTGCAGGTCAAGCCATGGCTGATAGTTTTCCAGTAATAAGGTTGGTCTGAGAGAGAAAGAGAGAGAGAGAGAGAGAGAGAGAGAGAGAGAAAGAAACGCAAGGACATTGTCTCACCACTAGAGGGGATTATAACCTAGTACTGTCCTCTGATCCAAACATGTAAATAAAACATGAGCTTATCAAGAGCTTTTACAATAGAGTGAGCATCCTTATTAGTCATATGAGTCTTTATGTGACTATTCCCAATATTATGGTGTATTGTCAAAACGATCACAGTTGAAAATGTGGATTGAAATGCATGTTGACAAACCAGATGTAAATAAATAAAGGCAGGATGACACACACAGGCTCCTCCCTATTAACCCAGAGAACTATCTAACTCAGTTTACCTTCCTCCCCTTCCACCGCTCTGCCCCTTGTTCTCCAGTTTCTAATAGTGCAGCGAAGTGAACTCGGGACAGGCAGTAGTCACACAGGAACTACTCAGGTATGTGGCGTGCTCTCCTGTGTTTGTGGGCATGAAGAAGACTACGCCCTCCTACACCCGCCTCCTCCACCACCACAAAGCCAGGACACCCACCTGTGCCTTTTGCACTTGATTTTTCCACAGACGGCACAGCTGTGGCCGAGCGGAAACAGCTCCTGTTGGTACGACTGATAAGAAAGGGAGAAGGAAGATTAAGGGAAAACCCAGTCAAGGAAAACAGAGTATGTGTGCTGCAGCCTGTAAAATCATCGTCAGCTGCAGAAATGGCTTTAATATTGCCTTATATTACCTTCAATCAATTTATCTTTTCATTAGCATCAGCATCAAACATTCGTTCATCCATCTATTTATCTTAATCCACTGGTTCTCAACGTGGGGTCCGGGGACCACCAAAGGTCCTTTCCAGGGGGTCCCCAGCAAACTGATGAATTGTTAAACTTCAGCATTATTTCATTTAAAAGAAGTTAACACACTCAAAGAATGTAGAACGACTGTTTTGATCATAGTTTCATAGTTTTGAGCATAGTTTCAGTTTCAGTGTCATATCTAACAATACAAATATTGTCAGATTTGGGTCTGAGAGACAAAATCTCATCAACTAGGGGTCCGTGGCCCAAATATGCGGTCCTTGATATGAAAAAGGTTGAGAATCACTGTCTTAATCCATTCATCAGTTTGCTGGTAGGCTTATACTCCCTCAGCCAGACATCCTCCTCTGACCCACCTTGACCTTTGGCTTGATGGAGACCAAGATGTTGGGCAGCAGAGACTCGGGCCCCAGAGAGCAGTAGAAAGTGACGACTCCAGCCAGAAAGGACCAAAACACCATTATAATGTGTATGTATCTGTGAACACATGAACGGTATGTTGCTGTTGACTAAAATGTAAACAACCTGCATGGTGACAGCTCTGGATGGCGGCGCATGAAGCAGCCGTGACGCAGTGACGCGCTTACCGGTTTAACAGGACAGTGGACAGCAGCAGCAGCAGCAGCAGGAAGCAGAAGACTGGATACTGGCGGCCCAGCTCTCTGAGCAGGTCCAGCTTCATCCGCTGTCTTAGCTTCTGCAGAAACTCTAAGATGCATCCCATTGTTGCGGCTGTGGGTGTTTTTGCACATATGCATTACTGTAAAATAAAGCACGCGTTATGGAGCTGCGACATCAACTCGACATCTTGCGCTGTTTCATTATAATAAAAACCACCAGGATGCAATGATCGTATTCATTGTGATCGACTCCAGCGCTTACCGTGAGCGGGGCTGTGTGTCGGGTGTTACTGATGTAGTCCCGCAGCGACACCATCACACATTGGAGCCACGCAGAATAAATAGGAAGGTTGGTTGGGTGGAGGATGAACGCGGATGGACGCGGGGTCGCTGCGACGCGTACAGCTGCTGAGCTGCAGAGCCACAGGCAGATCAGCGGCGGTAACTAAAGCACCGTCATCTTGACACGGACCCCGCTGTAACTTTCTGCTACTGTATAGTTAATGGCCGCTGTTCTCAAAATGTCATTTCTCTCTCTCCATTCCGCCGCGTGTTGGTCGGAGACGCGTGATGTCACCTCCGCTCCACGAGCTACAGCAGCGGGCAACTGGCTTATGATAGGGTTTGTCTTTGTGCTGACAATACACCCCAAACACCGTAAAACAAAACAAAAAACAAATACATATATATATATTTGATTATTTAGTTCTTATTGACCCTTTTTTCTGGGCAGCCCCTGAATGATCCCTGACCATGTAAGAGTAAATTGGGTGTTAATGTAGTTCAGCCTCTTTGAAATCCTCGTGAAAAAAGATATAGGCCCTTACTGGTTTGGTTACAAGCCAGTAACACCTGATAAAACCGTGAAAAGCTTTTGGTAAAGCTGCCTTAACTCTCCAGTTTGAATAGATTAGTTCATACTGCCAATATAAAACACTTGTCTGGATACAAGTCCAAATCTCATAATGGCATCACTAACCTTGACAAAATGTCAAAAACGTGTTCGTGGTAAAATTTTTGCTAAACTTGGTTTACCTTTTGAGATGATCGTTTCATAGATTTATATTCCCAAGAGAATATACCACAATACCTTACCAATAGTATTTAATGTGTACTGTATAGGTGTCAACACTGTAATTCAATTCTGATTTACATGACTTTATGCACAAGCTGCACTTGTTTTCCAACTAAAGCGGGAATATGTCCTTTTTGTATTTGTCACGTTATATGATCAGATTATTCAAAAGCAGGTACAAAATAAAAGCAGGGGTAAATTTAAAAAAAATCCCCACCAATTTACAAACCTCAGGACAGAAGGCAAATCTGAGCTTTCCAGACATCAATGATCAGCCTATTAATAGCCGAGCAGACTCTTCAGGAAGACGTCATCCAAACAGTAAGACACAGATAGAAATCAAAAACTTTATTACAAAAATAAGTTACACTCACCTCCATTTTACAGTATAAAACAATTTATTTGCAGGAATGCAAAAAACGTTGTTGGCCACCAACAATAGTTTAAAACTGCTAACATCTTTTTTTCAAAAGGTGGTTGTAATGATTTTATTGAAGAGGGAGTTAACTGTATACAAAACCGGGGATTGAATAGCACAGTTTCCTTTTTGCTATACCTGGAAATAGAAATCATTCACTGCAGTATCCCTTCTACCACTAAGTGACTATGATCCCTCACCAAATCATAGCAGCTAACAATAGGCACACATGCTCGCTGGCTGGGCAATATGGCAATTCAGTCATCATTCAAGATAAACTTGAAAAGATCTACTACACAGTTGCTGCCTAGGGAGCTGGGAAGGGATCACTCAAGATGTTACATGACTGGAAGAATTACTTGATTATGATGAGTGTTTTACATTATTCTGACACTGTTCAAAACTGCTTTATTGGTATTAATATAAAACAAATCCACTGGAATACAGTGGCACAAAAGGGACACTGCAGGGCTTTTTTTTTATTCAAAGGCAGTTGGATGCCCCTGTGATGTTGAAGCCTTTACAAAAGTAACATTTTATCCGAAAAACTATACAACCAGTAACTACATACTCTGAAGAAGCAAGGCGGCTAATTCAGTTCAAAATAGGATAAAAGCAGGGCTTGTTCAGACTCATCATATGAGATTGTTTTGCATGCCCAGTTTGACTGTTTGCAGTGTCAGAGCCACAGCTAAAATGACTATATTACATTAAGTACATTGTTTTTTGTGCTGCTGCTCTTGTGCATATTTTGTATGAAAACAAGCCCTGCTTTCATCAATATAGTTTCCCTATTTACAGTACAGGCCGGGTAGTTTAGTCCTCTGTACTGAGGTAGTCAACCAACCCTTTAAAGACAAGTTCTGAAAAGAACCACTTTCCTGGAATGCCTGACTTATCCATGCCAGGTGGGTACACCCTAAAAACCTGCAAATGTTCTCTTTCAAACATCCAAATCAAACGATTAAGATTAACATGGATATTCCGACAATAAAAATTGCGATTAGCACAAAAATATACAATAGCATCAAGCTCCTTTGAGCCACTTCAAACCTAAGAAACTTAAAAAGTGCAAATTCTTCAATAATTACTTAAAAAAATGGCATGTTTGGGGACAGGGAAGGGGTAGATTGTTGGGGCAATACATGGAGCCTGGTATGTACGGGCTGGGTACAGAGGCTTAGGGCAAGGAGAGGTGGGCGAGTATTCAGAATCCTCCGGTCATCTTTTTAAGGTGGCAGTTTGAGAAAAATAAAGGGGCGGGGAGATGCTTCTTCTGTAAGGCTGGAATATCATTGGACCTTTTTGCCGAGTTTGTTTTCTGTCAACATCCATTGCAGCTTACGGTGTAACCCCACACAGCAAGTCAGTCTCCACTGTGACAGGTCAGGACCGCCCTCGGCCGCGTTTCCCTGCTGGACCAATCAGAACAGAGATAAAATTAGAACAGAATTCTAAAAATTAAGTCACCCATCTAACACACATTCCCCCATCAATCACACACATACTGACAGTTTGTAGAAAGTCTATGCTATTTAGACTGAAACAAGTGTCAGACGCTGGTGTGGGGCTCAGGAGTCCTTGAAATGTTTTATGTTCTGACTAAGAACATAAGAGTCCGTCTGAGTGCTGGTAGCTCTGAAAGACGACACCTGTCAGGGATTAGTTATGAAGCCAATAAGCAGGTGTACCTTTTCAAATTTAAAGGAGTGTGTACTTTTGTGTCCGTTTGCGTTATCATCCTCAACTCTCAACGACCCCCCCACACACACACACACACACTATCCCTCCCATCCATGCAATTCCCCAACTTTCTGCTTTACAGCCTTGTCTGCAATCTATAGCTGATAGCCAAGTATGCCAGCACCCTAGGGTGTACTGTGACATTTAACGCTCCAGGACAATGAACAAAAATTGTCTGGACCAGCACAGTTGGGCACCACAGTGCACCAACAAACAGTATTTCATTGTAAAATAGGGACAAATTCTCCATTCACGACGTATACCTCTGCTTGTTCCAGGGCCTCCTCGCTGGGAGAAGCCCACTCGGCCCCTGGGTGTGACAGCACCGCGGCCTCTGGTCTGGCTGGTACCACCGCGGATTCCTCCCCTGGCTCCTCGTCCTCTCCCAGACCCCTGGAAGTCCTCATAGCCATAGTAGGGGTCATCATAGCCGCCCCGATAGTTATGGTAATCGTATCCATAGTAATCATAATAGTCTTCATAGGCATAATAATCAGGAGCGTAGGAATAGCCTCCTCTGCCACCTCGTCCTCGACCTCTCGTGGGTGGAGGCATGTGGGGAGGCCCGTAGTAATAGTAATCGTCATACCTGAAAAATGAAGTTTTATATCAACTTGTCAAGATTGTGTCATACTTTTACTGAGGAAAAAACAAAAACATGTGACCTATGCATATCTCAAATGCCGGAGCTGTTAAGTGGCACTTTTCCTTACATTTGCGTTTTAGCGGCTTGTCTCTGGGCTTTGCGTTCTTTCCTTTTCTGGTCAGGGGGCTTGGCAAAGACTATTTCAATGTCCTCTCCCTCAAGGTCTTTTCCATTTAGATCAGCCAAAGCCTGTAAAGGTGATCAAGATAAGACAACATTCAATGATGGTGGTACTAACTGCGATAACACAAGTTTGAGTGTTATCGCAATTAGTACTTTCACTTTTTCTTTCACTCTGACTCCAAGTCAGAGTGAAAGAAAAACTGCGTCAGTCACTCCAGAGACATGAAAGATTTCTTTCTCCATACCTTCACAGCACCATCTCTTTCCTCGAAGTGGATGAAGGCATAGTCTTTCAGTTTCTTCACCCTCTCCAACTTGCCAAACTGACTAAAGGCCTTTTCAAGTATCTCCTCTGTAACAGTGCTTGCTAGGTTCCTCACAAACAGCACCTTAACCTGAGAATGAAAACACCACGTTAAGGTTATTGCAGAAAAGGGACAACTGCCAAAGTCTAAGACATAAAGGCATCACTACTATCCATTTCAAGATCAGCTCCAGTAAGCGGTGCTGTTCAAGAAAGGCTCTTACTTAGATATTTACATCATGATTTATGCACAATTGTGTTGTGCTGTAACAATTGGATTTTTTTTTGGGGTGGGCCGAGCAACACGGCCACATGATCAATTTTCATTGCATTTACGTTTTCCAGCTGCAAAGGCTATGACAGCTAAATAAATGTCAAGGAAATAGTGCTACTACTGCCACCACGTACACTTTACAAACATGCTAGTCATGAACTCTTGCCCAGTGACTTACCTTGGCCATGACCTCTGGGTCAGGGTCCTCTATAGGGTCAGCCCACTCCACGGTGACCACATTTCCCCACACCTTCACCTTGCCACTCATCAGCCGGCGGCGAGCCTGAGCTGCTGTCTTGTGATCTTCATACTCCAGGAAGCAGAATCCCCTATTCTTCTTCTTGTCGTCTGGCTGGTGGTACAATATGACATCATTTAGGCCCTCTGTGGAAATGGGGAGAAAAGGCAGCAGGTGGTTAACTGGATTACTTCTAGATGAATGACTGTTCAGACAGCCATCTACCATAGACTGCTAGTGGAATCAAGTAGTTCTGCCTTCCCAAATAGGCAGAAATGCAACAATATTATTCAGTAATTTGATCGGTATCTCACATGACAAAGGTATGTAATTCGACTCCAAAAGGATTCTAGTGTCTACACATTAACACTAGTGTTTACCAAGTGTCCAGTCAGATCTTAGCGGTAAACTATCACCGTAACAAGAGTCACTCCAGGATAGTAAAAATGTCATCATTTGGACACAAACAGAAATGTTTCAACATGTTATTTCACATATAAATACTACATTATTGCCAAAGTTAGGCTACTTACTACTAGACACTAATACCTGAGATACAAGGTAGTGAAATACAAAGTTCAGATCTTGAATGCAATAACATTTAAGAAATGGTTGATTATAAATAATTAAAAAATGCATGACTGCAGATCAAAATATTTAGCTGATGTGGACTCACCTGTGACTTTTGCAAATTCTTCAACAATCTGCTCTTTTGTTTTACTCTTGGGGATGGAGCCAACAAACAGTCTATTATTGGCCACAGAGATGCACACACCAATGTGTTTGCCCGGTCGAATTTCATTGTTGTTGCACTGCAGAAGATGGAGATAGTGTAAGCAAAAGACAGAGCAGAGTGAAAGTAATCAAACCTATGACACACTTTTTATACCGCTGGTTAACCACATGTAGTATATTTCAAATATCTTAAGCACATGATATGCTACATTAGCTTCCTTTGCTCTCTTGGTTCAATTTAACTGCTTGCATTTTGTCTGACCGTTCAAGATCATTCAAACACAGGTGATGTCTTTTTGTGGTCGTGATTGCTACTTAGGTGACATACCAATTTGACAGCCTCCTGCGCGGCTTCTTTAGTGCAGAAAGTGACAAAGGCGTAGCCTCTGTTCAGGCCACTGAGAGGATCCATCATCAGGCGTAGGTCCCAGATGGGGCCTGCTTTCTCAAACAGCGGAACCAGCTCATCTTCAAAAAGGTCTCTAGGGATTTTACCAACGAATATCTGCCAGGTTGAGAGGAGAAATTATGGGGTACAAAACAATACTTTGATTAGAAATATGACTGTGGTAAAGACATGAGATGGATGGAATTCATATGAGGTATCCAGTCAGATCTTAGCGGTAAACCGTCAGTGTAACCGTAGTTACTACAGAGTATAAGAAATAAATGTCATCATTTGGACACCATATGAAAGCTAAATGCAACTGGCCCCAGAGTTGTCCACATCTGGTTAAGTGAATAAGTTTAAGCTAATTAATTCAATGTCATAAGCTGCTATCCACTTAAGTGAGCCAGGTATGATCATGCTGTGCTGAACACACACATCACCCATTGACCTCCCAACTCAACAAAACAAAACTTATTCTCACTGTGATGCTTGGGAAATGGTAGAACTTCAGACACAGGTGACAAGCATTGTACCTCTGTACCGATGGTAGGCTGTGCCCCCGAGTGGGCAGACTCGGGCGGGGGGCCTCCATACTTCCTCTGGCCTGTTGTCACATCGAGCGTGTAGCCAGTCCTCTCCAGTAGAGCCTGACCAGCAGAAAGTGTGGCATAAAAAGCAACATGTTTCATCAAAATATTTACAGATCAAATCAATGCAAGCCTTCAATAAAGATTTTTCAAATAATCGGTACTTTCAAGCGAGCAAAAAAGGAGCCAACAATTTCTTGTATGAATGCATTTCAAGTTCAACTTCCACCTTAGCCATCAAAATAAAGTGCATTTACTCTTGAAAGTGTTGCATCATTATACAAGATGTTTCCCACACAACACCTAAATCACATTTTGCCATGTTAGTAAATGTAGCACCAATTCTTACTTTGATTTTGGCCTCATCTGGTCCTTTATTGGAGTCTGACACTTTGGTCCCTTGTTTCTCTCGCTGTCTGTATGTCTTCATAACCCCACAAAGAAAGGCACTTTTGTTCTGGAAAGCAAAACAAAATCAATTCAGTACCACTGGAACAATATTCACACAACAACAACTGGGCATTCTTTATTAAACACAAAAAATGGGTCTGTTACACAAGACTAATTAGCCATCTTATCTTTAAGATCAATGACTGCTAAGATAGTAATTGCAAATATAACATTTAACTGCTAGAAAAACAATAAAATAAAACAAAACATTTTATGAGGTTATTCAATCAATATGTCAAGCCCTGGCACATGCATACCTGAACATGTGAGAGGTCGCTGTCCTTAAACTGCAAAAGGACTTGCAGAGCACCTTCCTCGTTGAACTCCTTCAGAGCCTCAATCGCTCGGTCATCTAAGTCACTGTGTGACACCAAACCTGGAGGAGGGGGCAGAACACACAAAAATAGAAAAGATGAGATGCTGACAAGACAGGAAATATTGCATCCCCCCCATATCATTTAAGCACAAGGGTACCTATATAGCAGAGAGAAAAATTTGCATGCAAGTCACCTTGCATAGGATATATCTTTTTAATCATGCACTGTGTCAATATAGCCTACCATTAGGAGTGAGGAGCTGGATAGGCCTATTCTGATGGAGCTGTATTCAGTAGTCAGGCTGCGCTTTATTCTCCAACTAACACTTTTTTGCAGAACTAATCACAACAGATGTGACAGTGTAACTTGATATGCCAATGCCCCTCTATACTGTGGCTGGGAGTTTCTAATGAGCCTGTCTGCATTCTGCTCTATGGAGGGGGCCGTCACCTGTCCCAGGCAGCCACACACCAGACAGCTGCTGCCATTGTTTCTGGTTCAGCCCCATCTGGCTGAAAAGGCCAGGCCAGTACTTTTTCTGACCGGCCAAACAAGTCCCAAAATGACCCCCAAATTAGCCACTGCAGCTTACCCACATGGACACTTGTAGAGATCTGACCAAAGTGAGTGAGGGTAAAATAAAGTAGAAATTCCACCTGCCATTTTTGGAAAGCAAGGTTGAGCTGGAGCTGATGGCTACCAGCACCATGCGAATACCTATCCATGCCTCTATAAGTAATTGGGATGGAGGAGGGGGGGGGGAGAAAAAAAGGTTTTATAGTGAAGAATATAGGGATAGACTCACCAAGAAATTTCCTGGGTTCAACACATAGTATAATACAGTTTGAGGACAAAATACTCATCCTCACACCAGTTCCGTGCAACTTAATTAGGAATGCAAATGCAGGAATCATTCACTCATTTTCACACCAGAGATGTGTGATCTACTATTTTGTAGCACTGCAGTACCCATTTTGGTAGGAAACCACAAAAAGTTGCTTCAGGATCCCAATTCCCACATTCAAGAAGGTGATAAAAATGACAGCACATGCAATAGTTTGATTAAAATAAAAATTTGTGTATATGAATATGCTAGGATATTCACTGTGCCTTACCTGCTATGTAAATTTCATCTAGTTTTTCAGCAACTTTCTGTGGTAAACCAGCTTCTAATAAAGTCTGGAAGTGCTCAGAATGGGTAACTGCAGCAGAGGTGTCCATTGGTTCTTCTGGACCATTTCCATTAATATGTTCTGTGGCCATGTCTCCAGAAATCTGTGTAAATGCAATGAGCCAAATTAATCCTGGGTCAAGGGCAAAACTCGGGATGTGGTCAGGAGAGTGCAACGTCTCAGACTTATCAGGCAAAACATATTATGCGCTCAGTGCAGAAGATGTTTGACCCTTTATGATCTTGGATACAAAATTAGGTCATATTATGCAACACACACACACACATTATAAATGCATAGGGGCTACTAACATACAAAAAAAAGTTAAATCTATGTGGTCCTTTGCCATCAAGTGACTTTTCACTATCCTGACTTCCGACTTGCAGCTCTCAGCCATGAGACCTGTCAAATTCATGGGCAGTAGACAGAAGTTTGTATATTGTGCTCTAAGAAAAATAATGAAACTACACTGAATCCGTGTCCATGTGGCAGTATTTCCCGTTCTGGTTTGTTTTGGAGTAATAGAAGTTCGCGCAAACTTGCTTAACGTTACATCTCGACCGGTTCTGCGGAGGCCTGGTCTCTAAATTACATGTTAGCTTTACCTTCTCACTGCTGACTTCAGCACTGGCTAGATAGCTGATACACGTGTTCCTTTAGCGACTGAGCCCCAGTTTCCGGTGGCTGACCAGTGAGCAAGCATGTACCCTCTATAGCACACCGTCTCCTGACGCCGTGGTGGCAAATACTCTAGCGAGAAACCTCCAGTGTCTGCTCGTCAAGCAAACTGCCGAACTAAAAGCTAAATTTGAATGTATCCGCTCATAACGGGGCAGATGCTGATTCATTATGCGAGGCAGCAATGTGACTGCTCTCCATTCACATCGATGTGTCTGGCAGCGCTGGTCTCACCAAAACGTGGACCTTCTGTTTTTGGCCTAACTTTAGCTAACGTTAGCCAACATGCAAACCCAAGTGTCTGCTAGTCACTCTGCTTTTCTTAAGACAGCATGTGCTTCGCTTTGAGGCTGGAACCATCTAAGCAATTGTTTAAAAGGGCATTTTGGGTAAAGCCCATGCAAATTAACGTGAAATTTTGTTTAATTTACAAATTTCCGGTAATTAATCGAAGCTAAGGTTAACGTTACATTTAGCGGGGAGGGACTGGCTTGCACACGTTAACGCTAGCTAGCATAGCTAATGTTACCGCAACAACCAAACTAATGTCTTTCACCCAAAAAGGACAACATCCACGATTGCACCTGTATTTAATATTCATGGAGCGTGTACTGCACTAAAACGGTTGGATCGCTTTTTGTGCTAAGCTAGGTGGCTTCGGCTAGCTAACGTTAGCATGCAATGACAATGAGCATGTCAATTCCTTGATCTGTCAAAACAGGCTAGTTTAGCCTAGCATGCTAACAGCGTTTCAGCGAGGCCATTGTTACTTATAACGTCATTTGTCGGTGTTGACTTCACACCAAAACGACAAAGTGAGACTTCATAAATGTACTTAAATCTTAAAAAGAGGCCCGTGGAAGCTAGGAGGGTCTAGCTAGCTGGATGCGTGGTTTGTCAACGTGCCGCCACATAGGAAGAGTCCATTTTCAAAAAGCCGGTCTGGAGAACTCGTTCCCCAACCACCACCAGTTTCCACATTGTTTGAAACACTCCGCCACACGGACTCAACGACTTTTAGCAAGCGATCAAGCAACAAATCACGTGACCAGTTAGTAGCATTCGCCATACCTGCCGATGGATCACCAACTCGTATGGTGTTGATTATTTCGGAGAGTAAATGGTTGTACTTAAAAGAGAGAAAAAGTGTAAAACTCCCGGCACTGGTCCGGCTTCAGTCATTCACTCTTGAGGATGTAAAATGGCTGCCACGTTCACGCCGCGAGTTTTGTCTCGTCGATGGGGTTTCTTGGACACCCGTGCACGGGCTCTTGCCTTGTATGCATTTTTACAGTACAGCAGCAGTATCCACCACACAGCCAGACACCCGTCAAGAATTAAGAAATTACGACATGCAAAGAAGCCGCAGTCTTCTTTATATGCCAAACGGCATTGCAAGGAGATGTAACTTACTTTAACCACCTTTGAAGATGCTGCTGTACATCTTCATGACATAAATTCATAGTAGATAGTGGTTAATTGCATGTACCTGGCGTCCAAGGTCTAAAACAGTCTTATTAGACATATACAATGAAAACTACCCGGGAGTATAGAAATTCAAGTTTGAGGACCACTGCTATATAACAAATGGTATAAAACTAGTGTAAACTATGTGAACACTAGTGGCTTTTATGGCATAATGTAATGTTTTTCTGAACATGTAATTTATATTTTGTTTACACTGGTTTATAGATGATGATGTTTATGATCATCAATTGCACCTTTATCCGCCTTTTAATTTACTACTACTACTATACTACAGCATTTACCATTACCACAGGATATATTTATTGTCCTGTAAATACATTGACAAAATGAATGTAGTCTGGGTTGATGATTCAACATTTCTGTGACATTCCAATGGACTTATCATGGGTCTGCAGTACTCAATAGTTTATCATGACCTCATTTTCAATAAATAATAAATGAAATGAAATGAAACATTTTAAACTCATATCCTATAGGATTTTTTGAGGCATAATTTGACCTATTGTAGTCTCATCATAGGGTAATTATTTTCTGATATTTGTATTACATCTATAATTTATTCTAGGATTGTTATTGTTACTCATAAGGGTGTGAACTGAACTCATCAGTAACTGTTTCACACTTCATGCAACATTTCATATTGCATATTGTAAGAAGTCTTTTCCAAGACTAGGTATATTTGTTCCACCAGCCCAGCAAGACAAATGCCTTGATCTGCTTTTGTGTTAGTTAATACTGGGAGTATGTGGTTAGCATTAGGCCCAGTCCAGATTAGGCCACCATTACCCTAGAGAAATCACTAAGTATGAGTTGAAAAAAAAGAAGTGTTGCAGGATTCTAGTAAATCCTCCAGGATCCAAAGATTCCCCAACATATTGATCATTTTGGCTCCAACACTTGCGTGTTTTTTCCTAATCAGATAATATTGTACAAGGCATTATAATATAGCTATGTATGCCATCTATTTTGAGCAGAATAATCTTATTAATTACAAACAATGTAATAAGGTTCATCGTTATTTGAGTGATAAACAAATCATGAACTGGATGGGAAACAGTGCAAATAATTTAATAGGCTAAAACATTAGGTGACAGAGCAATCAATCGAATCAGAAACATAAAGTTGAGAAAGTTATCAAAGATTATAGTTCCATTATGTTGTAATTACTCTCAGTAAATTGTTGTGGTAACACTTTGTCTCTTATATTAAGTCTCAGTGGAATTCAGCAAAAAGTGTTAAAACCAATCTATGTCCAAAATCTATGGCGCCAAAAGTGGGGTCTGGGGACCTCTAGGGGTCCTTGAGGGGTTCCAGAGGGGTCCCAGTAAAATTAGGAATAGTATAATTTTGCAATTTTTTAATCTGATCATCAAAGACAGTGAAAGAAATGTACAGAACGACTGCTCTAATGGGAGTTTGCACTGTCCCTACTGTTATCTCCCCACCTACAGTATAAAAAGTTGTCTGGTTCTGTGCCACATCATTTCCAACAACAAACATTTTCTCAGACGGGGGGGTCCCGATAGACAATACTGTATGTGTGTCCCCATCCAAATGTGCATCTATATGGGGCATCTTGACATGAAAACATCCCAGAATGTTTGCAGAGGACTGGACTGCACTGTATTAAGGTCAATCCCACCTTCCACCACACTGTGTCACCCTCCTCATAGATTTGGGACTATTCTGCTAGTGAACAAAAGAACTACAGTATGTGAGTGTATATACATGTGGCATATGTAGAGAGCGATACAGTTAGATTTTTGATACGATACAACAGATACAATTTCATCATCATCACATAGAAAATAAGTACAGAAATTCATTAAGTCCTGAATCTCCAGGCTGAGTTGGTTCTTAATAACCTTGTAGTCTATTTGTAGCCGTAGTAGCATTTTACAACTTGGTTGCCCTTCATTGCACCTTCGTGTGTGTGTGTGTGTGTGTGTGTGTGTGTGTGTGTGTGTGTGTGTGTGTGTGTGTGTGTGTGTGTGTGTTTTTGTGTGGTGGGGCCTGAATAGAGCTTGCCCTTTGCAACATTGTGTGCAGTACACTTGGAAAACCCCCTC
>CABFOS010050134.1:2885-12991 GCA_900660315.1 Diretmoides pauciradiatus | reverse complement strand
AACTGGAACGCGATGATGAGTCTATTATGATTTGACTGCTTTATGGGTCATGTGTATATTTGTATAGATGGAGGAGGAGGCAGAGCGCAGGCGGCAGCCCCCATTGAAACTAGAGCCTGAAGAGGAGGTGACCCAGGAGAAGCCCCACAGGGAACGGGAACGCGACCGGGAACGCGACCGGGAACGCGATCGGGAACGTGACAGGGAACGCGATCGGGAACGCGACCGGGAGAGGCGGGGGTCAGGAAGGCCGACCGAGCCACCGCCCCGAGGACCACAGCCCCACTCGGACGACGACGATGTGGAGGAAGGAGAGGACGATGACTATCACGACGGCGAGGACTCGCCAGACGCCAAGCCACATCTAAAACCCACATTGCGACCGATCACTTCTGCTCCCTCTGTGTCTTCGGCCAGTGGGAATGCGACTCCGAACACACCCGGCAACGAGTCTCCCTGCGGCATCATCATTCCAGGCGAGAACTCTCCCGAGGTCCAGCCTCCTGAGGAGCATCGGCCTAAGATTGGTCTCAGTCTCAAACTGGGTGAGCGCAGGGGCGAACTGGGAATCCACAGGGCTTCTTATCAGCCTCCTCACTTCGTGCCAGACTAAATTGTCCTTTTTTCTTCTCCAGGTGCCACTAATAGTCCCAGCCAGCCTAACGCCAGCAAGCGCAAGAAGCTGGCGACCGCGGATAGCGTGTTCAACAAGTTCGACGATGAGGAGGCCGACGAGCAGCCTCGCAAAAGGAAACTGGTGCCTCTGGACTATGGCGACGACGACAAGAGTTTGGGGCTGGACGGGGCGGAAATTTCAGGGGCCAAAGGCAGCATCAACACAGAGGAGAAACGCAAGCACATCAAGAGTCTCATTGAGAAGATCCCTACCGCCCGGCCGGAGCTCTTCTCCTACCCCCTGGACTGGGCCATGGTTGATTCGGTAAGACGACTCTTTGCTTTATATAGTAGTTTATAGTGATCTAAAAAGCTGAAGAGTAATTGAATGTTGCTTCTCCTGTTCTGATAAGTTAAAGATAAATGCATCCACTACATGTCTACTATGTTGTCTACCTGTAGAGTGTGAACTGGGTCTGTCAGTGGAGCTGTATGTCACCATGACTGTGCTTATTTATTACAAATTCTTCTCTCTGTAGACTCTGATGGATCGCCGCATCAGACCATGGATCAATAAGAAAATTATCGAATACATTGGCGAGGAGGAAGCCACTCTTGTCGATTTTGTCTGTTCAAAGGTTCGTGATCATTCATCTGTTTGAGACACACACTCCGATCTGAGGATAGTTGCAAAGTTTCAGACTGTTACTTTAGATTGTTGGTCCCTTTGGAAAACATGATGGTATCTGGATGTATTATTGCTGATGCCGCGATTCCTCTCCGCCTCTTGAATTTTGTGGTCTGAGGTGTTTGGTATTTTGCTCACAGTAACTGAATCTTGTTTCTTCTCTCCCCAGGTGATGGCACACAGCACCCCCCAGGGGATTCTCGATGATGTCGCTATGGTGAGTAGAACTTGGTCGGATCACAGAGATAAAACCTGGTGCTCGCTCACTCGTTTTAAATGATTCATCTATTGGGATCGCCAGGATGGATTAGTTCAATTTCAGTTCAAACTTTATCTCATGAAGGGATATTCGTGTGCAGGCAGGGTTTACAGCACACAGAACACACAATGATAATCCATATTAAAGTAGTCGTAGTAAAGTAGTATTAGTCGTGTTAATTAATGAATCAATTTACTTTGCAAGTAATTCTGGAATTTTCCTTCATATCCGTCATACTTTTTTTGCCAGTGTGGATATGAAATGGGTCTTAAATTGCATTCATGATGGTCTTAAAAAAAGTCTTAAATGTAACTTGTTGAAACCTGCAGAGATCCTGGGTTAGGTCACTAAACCAATGAAGCACAAAATGTCTAAAGAAAAATAATCTGGCTCAAACAACCAGTAGCTTTTCAGGATATTTTCAGCGATCAACAAGGTGAAGCTGCCAAACCAGTCTTTCACATAGCAAGTCAGATGGAGTCACTGCATATTGCATATCTATTATAACGGATCTATTTGTCCACAGGTTCTCGACGAAGAAGCAGAAGTCTTCATAGTTAAAATGTGGAGGCTGTTGATATATGAAACCGAAGCCAAGAAGATCGGTCTAGTGAAATGAAAGACCAGATTTCCCAGAGGAAGACGACCATATTTTCTGTCTCTGGCGTCTCGTTCCTTTACAAACAGTTGTACTATCTAGTCACCGGCCCGCCAGACTGTTGACACGGGCCCATACACCCCCACTCCATTCCATCAGCAAGGAGCTGCTGCCGTGTATGTGTGTTTGCAAAGGAAAGCTTGAGCTGCGAACAAGGAAATGTTTGCGCAAGCTTATTGCAAAAAAATATATAAGTTTTGTTGTACTGGATCCTTTGTTGATATTATTGAGGCGGAGAAAAAAAAAAGCCAGAATTGCAATTTTACCCATCTGTTTCCCAGTGTGTTGGACACATGTTTTGCTTCAATTCACCTGTTGTCATGTTGAGGCACTGCTCCTTTGTGTGAACTAATAAATAAAATATGCCTTTTTAGGAAAAATGTCTCCGCTTTCCCCATTGTGTTTTTTTCTGCAGTATTATAACTAGACTTGTAAGTTATGTTATTCATAAATGGTTTGTTTGACTTTTTAAAAAAAAAATTAACATTAGTATTACTTCCACAACATCAGATAACCCGTCATCTCTGCGCGCGCTGAAACGTGGCATATTTGATATGACAGGTTGACACGTGACCCGGAAGTACTTTCCTCAGCATCAAACAAGTGAAGAGGAGCTGTTAGCCAGTTAGCTAGCTAGCCAAGTCGGGACAACTCCAGTGTTATACATTTAATACTGCGCCTGTTGTGTGACTTCACGATCCCGTTAAACTATGTGGGAAATCTTGACTTTGCACGGGAAGCTTAGCGTGCCGGGGGGCGTAGTTTGTTGCTGTTTTTGAGACAACTTTGAGACAACTACCAGAGCCAGCTAGCTTAGCCGTGCTGTGCTAGCGTGAATGCTAGGTTAGCCAGGTAGCAACTCCCCAACCGGGTTGCATAACACAGATTAACAGCCGCAGCTGCTAGTAAGTACTAAAAGTCTGCGTTGGAAGTTTTAGGTTGTGGCTTAAAGGTTTAGGTTTGGCCAGCGAGAGTCAAAAGTCTGCAGTTATGGACGATTTAACCTCGATCAGCCTGCTGTCCGTTTCCATGTTGGTGGGATGTTATGTCGCCGGGACAATACCTCTAGCAGTCAACTTTTCAGAGGTAAGTTGCTAGGAACGAGCAGTGTTTTGTTGGAAGCATGTACAGTCCAGCTAACATGGTCAAATTGTTGGAATAAAACCCTCACATCTCCCATTATCTACAGAGTTGAAAGTGCATCTTGATCCAGTGAACCTTAACCTCCCTTTGCCATTGCATCATACACTCTGTAACGATATCAGATAATCAACTCAATAGTTTGTGATTGTAAACAACGAGTCAGACTTGTGTGTTGAAGCCTTTGTGACTGTTCCTTCCCCACCAGGAGAAGCTGAAGCTGGTCACTGTGCTGGGAGCAGGGCTGCTGTGTGGGACTGCACTAGCTGTCATCATTCCTGAAGGAGTTCATGCACTCTACGAAGAAATCCTAGAAGGTAGAGAGCTCGGCAAGCACTGTTTATTTCCCCAGAGACCCTGCTGCCTGCGTCTATCTATGGAACTGGCATCTCTTCGCTTAATCCAGTGAAAGATTTAAGTGTCAAGTCTCTCTAGTTATTCCCCTAAAAGTAATTGGAAATCAGACTTCGAAAGATTACTGATAAGATTATTTTTGCCACTGGGTAATGGTTTCTCTTGTATACAACTCCTATACTTCAAATTCACTGGAGAGCTTCAGGAACGCTGCAGCAGAGTACAGTAGAGGAGAGGATGTGGCAGTTTGCCAACGTGGGCTTGATTTCTATTCAAATAGAACAAAGTTCGTCAAGCAACAGTAGACTACAGAGGTTGTTGACTGTCTATTTCTGTTACGCAACAAACTTGGCAAAAAAGCAACTTTCTATGATTATCTGCATGCTAAATGTTTCTCATACAAGTATGTTGTGGTTTATGTAATTTTTTGTGCTCTTATATGGATTTTACGATATACGATATTGGGTTCACGATTCGATATAATGATATTTTGAGCAAAACTTGAATGAAAATTTATGAGTGAAAAAATATTGTCTTTTATTTTAAAGACACAAAATATTCAAAACAATGCCATTTTTCCTATACATGTACAGTATTCCCATTTCTTAGGAAATTGTAAACAAGATGTGTTATATTAACTTTAGCATAGTATAGACTATCAAGTCATCATGTTGTCATAAATGGCAACAAAACGTTTTTCTTACTCCATTAAAGTCTAAGTGCAAACAAACTATAATAAAAATGTCCATGAATAAAGTATGAAAAAGTCCCAATATTCAAAACGCAAACATCTAATACAAGGTCAGTCGTTGTCGTGTCCACTGTCCACTGCCTTCATACATGGAAACGGTGCGACCCCTAGTCTCTAATGCTGCCGCAGGGACTTTGTTACTGATGTGCTTTGGTGTGTCTGTTATCTAACAGTCTGTTGCCTCACCCTATTTTCTTCTCACCTGCGTGTCCCCAGCTGGACATCATGCTCACGGGCAGGTGGGAGTTGCCGAGGTATTAGAGCCCAAGGGAGAAGGAGACGCAGCCCTGGGGGGCAGCGGGGAACATGGCCACAACCACGAGCAGCTCCACGCCTACATCGGAGTGTCTCTGGTCCTGGGCTTCGTCTTCATGCTACTGGTGGACCAGATAGGCAGTTCCCATGTGCACAACAGTGAAGGTCAGTAATGCATGAAGAAAGATAAAAGTGTCCAAGGTAATTGTAATTTATTAATTCACAGTTCATGTTGCAACTGTCCTTTGTTCTATTAAACTCGGGTGAGAAACCTACTCAGCCTCTTTTTGCTGATGCATGGCAAAATTAAAAGTCCACCAACACGGTACATTGGTCTTCCTCAGGCTGCGATGCTCAATGCTGTTCTATTATTATCACTCAACTCTTTTGCACTTTTCTGCAACACTGTAAGTTTGTTGAGTTTGTTCATCGTAGGAAACTGTCTAACTTGTCTGACTTGTGGTTGTTACCTTGTTTAGACCCAGAATCAGCCAGGATTGCCTCCTCAAAAATAACCACCACCTTGGGACTTGTGGTCCATGCTGCAGGTAGGTTTGACACTCAGTGACTCACCGTCTGTCTCATGATCACATTATCATCGGAATGAATGAGGGTTAGTGCAAACTGCTGCAGGAAATGAACATCAGCCACGTCTGGAGCTGGTTAGTGTGTCTACTCTACCAGCCACTGGTGGCTTGAAACCAACTATTGTTTAAGCTAATAACCTCACTTACTTGGTGGTTGCATTTGTCAGTGCAAATTCTATTTTAACATCAGAGAGACACATTTTATTACCATTTTATTACCGTTTTCTATTACTTAGCGTAATACCTACTGGAATAGTAGATATTTTCTTTTGAATCAAGCATGATAACTTCTATATTTGTTCATTGGGCTTTCAGTTTTTAGCAGCAAGACTCACTCTTGTTTTGTTAGTATTAGAATCTCAACTGATCCTACGAGTGTTGAGTAAATCCCTTTCTTGTCTGTGTCGTCTCCAGCTGATGGAGTGGCGCTGGGAGCTGCTGCCTCCACCTCCCAGACCAGCGTTCAGCTCATCGTCTTTGTGGCCATCATGCTGCATAAGGTAATAGTGACTCATCAACAGCCTTTACCTTTTTGTATTGTATAATCACAGGTATGTATGCTGGAAATTGGGGATTTATACTATAGTTTAATTCTTCTTGCTTTCATGGTTACCTGTTTCTTACGGTTTTCATGTAATGAAATGTATTATTATATACAAGTTAAACAATGTATAGAGGTGTGCACATGTAGAACCGTGTCAACCCTAATGCCGTCTCGTCTGCCAGGCCCCAGCAGCATTTGGCCTGGTATCTTTCCTGATGCATGCTGGGCTGGAGAGGAACCGCATCCGCAAACATCTCCTGGTCTTTGCCCTGGCAGCGCCCGTCCTCGCCATGATCACCTTCCTAGGCCTCAGTCAGGTAAGAGACTACAGATTTTCACACTGAGGAAACTTTCATGGGGGGGGGGGAGACACTCAAGTTTCGCCTTGAGGCAGGAAGTGATTGTTACTGCTGCTCCCATCCTCCTCAATTGAGCAAATTCAAGCCCCAGCACTTGTCATTCGTCTTCATGAGCTGTCTACGGGGAAACAGCAGCTAGTCTGTGGCTGAGATAACCGACATCATTACAGATGAAGAAGCAGACGGCGAACACAGCTAGTCTGCAATAAAAGGAAAAAGCAATGCTGCTGAGTGGTTTTGAACGGCTCTTGTCTGCTGCTGGTTTAGCTTCACTTTCCTTTCCTTTCTTACTGTTTTCCGATATTGTTGTTATGAATTTCCTGCTCTCTGGCTGTTGTCTCACCTTGATAGCCACAACCCAGTTGAGCCAATTTAAGGCAAAATGGAGGGATTTAGACACGTACACACAGGGTCACAGACTCATCATATATAATACATGCTGTTTATGTATTATTTTAATGTCAATTTTAAGTTGTAGAGAGCCTCAGTTTGTCGTTTAGCAAGACAAGTGACATGATTCCCACATGGATCAATGATCACACGACAGCTGAGTGGTCACAAAAATGGTCACTCGGTGGTCTTTTCAGTTTTATGTTCATCAACCGTTCTTTTATTGTTTGTTTTGATTAAGAAACACATGATTCTGACTTTTGTGTTGTTTTGCTAATCAGTTAGCTAGGCTAACAGGCTAACAGCTAAGTTGTCTTGTTCTTATCAGCCACTTCCCCATGTAGCAACATAAAACGTTCATCATCCATTTATCCATCCGTTTACCGCAGGTAAACGATTGATTGATTGATTCTTTCAACTATGGTGAATTCTCTCTAGAATAAGAAGGGAAACATGTTCTTATTCACTGTTTGTTGCTGAAATGTCTGATCTACAACTATAATCACAACTGATATTTGAAATATCAAAATTTGAGAGACATCAGATTTTAAAGTATTTGATATGTCTCTAACTGTCAATTATTTAACCCTCTGTTTGTGATCTGTCCCCCCTCAGAGCAGCAAGGAGGCTCTGTCAGACGTCAACGCCACGGGCGTAGCCATGCTCTTCTCCGCCGGGACCTTCCTCTACGTGGCGACCGTTCACGTCCTCCCTGAGGTCGGGGGCGCCGGCCATAGCCACGCTGCTGCAGGAGGGAACGGAGGGAAGGGACTGAGCAAGGTGGAGGTCGGAGCTCTGGTGCTGGGTTGCCTCATCCCCTTGGTCCTCTCTGTCGGTCACCACCATTAGACCTGGATCTGTGGACCGGAGACGACGGAGGAGGAGGCTTGCGGGAAGTAAGCAAGGTGTACAGGGACAGCAGCCGAACAGAGACCTCAAACATCATGGATCTAAATGTCTTATTACTTGTTATCTGTTGGTGGCCTGCTTGGACCAAGCTTGCTGTAGTTGTGGCTCAGAGCTGAACTTAAAGCAGAATGAACGGGGATGCTGAGGATGCTCTTCTTCAACAACAAACACACACAAAGACGCGTTGTGTCCTGACGCTGTTCATGTGACTTTATACAACTATGTACATCCATTTATCCCACCAGAAGTGTTGATCCTTTTTTAGAAAGACCCGGGCTGCACCCCTTAGCTACGGGTTAGAGATCACAGAGGAGTCTATAGAAGAACCATCCCTGATTTCATTACAGTGATGTTTAACTTAGATGGCAGTTGCACAGTGAGATTTGAAATATCTTGATTGAACCTGTGATATCTAGAAGGCAAAGTCAATTTTATGGTTGTAAGGATCGGATGCCTCTCACCGATTAATCCAGATGGATTAGGCAGGCCTAACTGAACGAAGTGCCATAATAGCAAAACCCCGAGAGACATCGCCATAAGGACGTTATTCTTACTGCTAGTAAAGGATGATCCATCCTTATTTATTTTCTTAGCAGCAGAGCTCTTTGTTCTCTGCTATGGGAAGCGGAAATGCTGTGGAGGTCCCATCATCCTATTGTGGAAATCTAAAACCCCTTTTCTTGGCTGTTGAAATTGGGGATTTACCGTAGACAAAACAAGTTGTTTCCTGATGGGGAAAACCAATCATGGATGTCGATGGTGTTATTTCCCCCTGTGACCACATCCCAAAGTTCTTGGTCCCGTCAGCTCAAGCCCGAGGCCTCAAAACATCACGTTTAACAAACAATCCCTTTCTGTTTTACATGTTTCGTTTCTGGATGTTGTTATTTTTTGTTTTTATTTCACACGCAAAGTAATTATTCTAATAGAGATTGCAGGAAACATTGTATAGAATTGTCTAAATGATTGTATAGAAAGGTTATTTTGAGGTGGAGGGTGTTGTGTCATTTTCAATAAGATGCCTGGGGGGAAAAAAGGCATTACCTTTACCTGGATGAACTGAACATATAGGGACCATTGATTCAGCAGTGCAACACCAGACATTATAAAGGATTGAACCAGAAGAAATGAGCCCTCCAGTTTGTTTTACCCCTCAGTCGTTAACCAAACCTGAGCAATAATAATGTAATTGTTACATAACTTGGGGGGTAAAGTCGTTTCTTCCTCTGGAGTGCAGCAGTGTCTCTGAAATTTGGGGCGGAGATCAACTGTACATAGGGTTCACCTTCATTTCAAAGCGGTCGCTATGTGATTTAACATATCGCTCTTGAACGCAGCCCGACCCCGGCGTCCCAATCACTTCCCCCAGTACCGTTTAACAGTAATACATGATACTTGACCCTGTTGAGCCATTAATATGTAAGTAGGCTGTTGTTTCTTCATCAGGTGGGTGGATATTGTGGGTGTTAACTGTAACTGCTCACATGTATGTAAGTATGTATGTATACTGTAGAGAATAACTTTTTCTTCCACGTTCATCATGCGCTTTGTGTGAGATGGATTTTCATGCTCAGTTGTTTTCGGGGGGAACAGATCGATGCAGTACCGACAAGACAGGGACGCTACAGACGGCATTAAATCGAAACGGAGTTAAAGCGCAGTCGTCGTTTCATGCGGAGGTTGAACTCGAAGGGTTTTTACACGTGACTTGTGTCGTTTAGTTTCATAGCTTTTATTACCAGAAGAAAAACACCCATCGTTTTAACCTTCAGTGAGATAGGAAGGGGGGGTAAATGCATGCAGACCAATAAGCTGCATGGTTATTTGTTTTCTTCTGAGAACTGTTGTGAACAACTATGTGCTTTCAAAGGGAACCCCCCCATGTGACCCCAACCCCCCCACACACACACCCCTTAAGACAAAGTGTTGCTTTATAAGTGGGCATGTTAGAGGACCCCCAATATGCGCTGTTTTATCTCTATTTGTGCTGTACGTCAGAGAACGTTGGGTCAAACTCCAGTTCAGTTTTGTCTCATCAGCAAACACGACTTCAGACCTATTCAACGTCGTCGGGGTCCGCCGGTAAATTTGAATACGATCCAACAACAGAACTTGAATGAAATGAACTCCCACTGCTTTTTTCCACCCCATAACAGTACGTTTTTGTGGTAGAAGATGAAGGAATAACAAGATTAGTTCCTGAATATTGAGCAGACCAGATGTAGATCAGATTTACCAGTGGATCCTAACAAGTCAGTGTGTGTATGTACTTCCAATGAGCAAAGCATCATTAAAAGTCCCATATTTTGCCTGAATTTCAGTAATTCTGTCCTAAACTACCTGTACAATAGGTGGATTTTTGAAAAGCATCTTATATATCTCATCTATATAAATATGTATAAATAGAGGACATTTGAGTTCTGATAGTGGTATCCCGTCAGGATTCTGCCGGTGGAGTTTGACGTGACGTTTTCTCCCGTACAATCAGAGAAAGTGAACAGCGCGTTTGGGGACTGGTTGGTTTTGAATGGAAGGAGTTTAGTTTAGTGTTAGGGTTCATCTTTGTGATAGGATTCTTTTTTTTGGGGGGGGGGGGG
>CABFOS010050091.1:2840-16699 GCA_900660315.1 Diretmoides pauciradiatus | reverse complement strand
TATAATGTAGATTATAGAGTGAATTATATATATATATAATTCACTCTATAATCTACATTATATGACCATATTATCTCTCTCTCTCTATATATAATTCACTATATAATCTACATTCTATAACTAATTCTATAACTAGTAATTCTATGTTTAAGGCTGCATGTATAACAGACAGAACATTCTGCTTTGGGTTTACAAATGGAGAAAGCACTATTTCAGAATTAAACACTAGAAATTACACTGTGGACTTATTGTAGTTGAGCACTGTTGTGTTCTTTGGTTTAAAATTACAAAATGCTGTTGAGTGACATTTATTTTCTACCATTCCCTGTAATTTCTAGTGAGGGCATTGTATATTGTTGTATACAAGTTAATGGAGCCAAGCCACAGGTTGTGAGGCCACCTCAAACAGCCTTCCAGTATAAAAGCCTGGAGGTTTACTGGTTCCCCAAGCTGAGGGCAGAGAGAACCAGGCTGTCAGGCAGCTGCTCCTCTTAACTTTCACTCATGGGGACACCCCCAAAAGTGAGGTCTACGAAGATGACAGTGTACCACACTACAGCTGGAAATCATCAGGATAAAAAGTGGGACTATAGGCCTTCCCTCCTTAACTAAAACTTTTCTGTGCCCAAAGATTTGGCACCGTCTTTTATTTGCCTATATGAATTTGTCATTTCTAATTTATTCTTTGCGTTTTCCATGGATAAAGGCTTTAAACAGACATTTCTTATTAGTGAAAGCTCTGTTTTGTTTAGTTAACTGAGCTTCTTGATTGATCAATCATGAAAATACATATGCCATTGGATTGATCTAATATGCAATATAAATTTCACTTTTGCTTTGTTTATTTGGTTTTGACTTCAGAATATGTAGAATATGGCAGCCCCTTTTTGTGACAGATGTTAAGACTCCGTCACAAAATACACACTGATAGTAATTCCTGGAGCCTCTTGCTGTTTCTGAGTGAATTTGATAGAAAATAGAACCCCCGATACATGCAAAATGGTAAATTTTGATGATGAAGGTTTAAGTAAGAGGAGCAAGAAAGAAACAACCGAAAGACAAGAAACAGATAATGATCTAATTTGGCGGCAATGATGAGAATAGCCAGCAACAATTGCTTCAATAGGGAAATAGGAAATTACTAAGTATCCTCTGCCTAGTCCATTAATGTGCCTGGGACATGAACCAAGACTTCCTGAATTGACAGGAAGCCATACACATGTTGCCACTGAGTGATGGAGTGTGTACAGGAAAGGGGCGGGGCTGGTGGAGGCTTGTGGACCTGGCATGCCCAGACAGAAACATTGTGTGATGAGCATTACTCAGTGTTTTCAGAGCCTGGGCTGGCCATTCATCCACACCAGTCAGGCCTCCATGGCAGTGATTAGCATTGTCATCCTCATTTCCAGACCCTCTATGCAGATGGCCTGCATGCTGGAGGTGCCAGCATAAGAGTGGCTGTTCTCTCTCTCATAATCTCTCTCTGGCCTCTGCTCTCATCTCTCCTCTTCATTTCCATAAAAATTTGTATGGCCGTTTAAAATTCCTCCTTTATAGCACAAGATTATCAAGGATATATTTGCCAGTGCATATGCACTGATAAATGTTTTGGTGATGCCGGTGACGCAATTGTGCTGTTTCTTTTGAGTTACTTATATTGGCATGGCCAACATTTCATCTTTTTAATCAAGTAAAATCAGTCATATGCTGCAATATGAAACCAATAGATGTAGAAGATGACAGTTCAGTGCAGCAGAGGGAGAGATCTGATCAGCACACTGCCTGGGGCACTACAGGGGTGCCGTGGGCTCTTCACGGCCTCTATAGATGCACTCTGCAATTAGGACCCTCTACTAGGTCCATGGAGAAGAAAGTACTGCAGCCAAACCGGATATGGCATGTCAGTTTAATACCACATCTTGATGTTTCTTACCATGCACAAGTGTCTCATAAGCTCATTTATAACCTTTAACAACTTTTGACTCTCCACACTATGAATTTTTTTCTCTCCTCCATAGCTCTCCTGTCTTCTGCTCTCCTCCTCTTTTTTCTCCTCTCTCCTCACTTCTTCTCTTGTCTCCTCTCCTCTCAAAGCCAAGATGATAGGCCTAATAATTAAAGCAATTCTGTATGGGCTGGAGAGCTGCAGAGCATCTGTGTGTGTCAGACTCCTGACATGATACAGAAGGACAGCGCAACTATTAAATATCCATCATGCCATGCCACATCAGTTCTAATGCAATCAGAAACACATGAGTACGCCGGCTAAGTCCCCTTCCATCCACAATGATTAAAGAAGTCTTTAATTTCCAAGACAAATAAAAAATGCAGGATCATTTTATCAAAAATGTAAATGACCTGTCTCTTTGGATGACATTTACCAGGGACAGGGCTGGAGCTAATATGAAAGTCTGTATACTGCTGTGAACAGCAGCACAGGGACTATGTTCTCTTGATGACTATTATCATTCTAATGAAACATGTTTGTGGCCTGTGCTGTAACTGTGTTTAATTGTCCCTCCCTTTCTTCTGACATGTTTAAAAGCTAGAGGTTTGTTGAGACATAGATGTGTCTGAGCACATGAATGTGGCTGGGGCTGTCTTGGCATTGACTTCACCAGTCAGGCATCCCATGAAGCACATAGGGAGGTAAGAGGTCAAAGGTTATCATCATGCCACTGACAGACAGGAGTGTAATACAATAAATAATATATTTGGTTGATATGGTCTCCCCAATGACCAATTCTATTTGATTCACCAATTTGACAGCAAATATGAATTGTATATGCACAATATTCCTGATAATTAAATCAAAACCTTCCAATGATCACATGAAGTCTTTAAGGTGTCACTGTGAAATTAAAATGTATTTTCCAGTATGTTTTGCATTATGAAATTACATATTATAGTGTACATTGTTTTAAGTTCAGTGAAAATGTAATTTCTCCATATTATTCTCAGTAAACCTGAAAGACGCTGGTAATTATACCTGTGGGAATTATGAAAAAATGGCTGTCACTCCTTTTTTAAAAGATGCAAATAGCCCCGGAAAATTGACAATTTGTGAATACTGATTAGTTAAATTGCCAATACTCCAATTGACATTCCATGCTCACACCCACTCCCCTCTTCCTTAGCACCCAGTAACACAATAATATTTTCCTTCCAAGCCGAAGAAATAGCTTGGAAAACAGTTTCCATATGTGGAACCAACAAAATATGAACAAGTCCAAATACTCAATAAAGGAAATTAAGGAAAGAGTATTAAGTCAAAGGTATTTTTAAGAAATTTAAGAATATTTAATTAATACATCAGGACTTTATGATATACTGCAGAACATTTTAATTGACATAAAAGGATATTTGCAAAATTGGAAGGATATGTGACAACACAGTTGGTGTTTAAGAACCATTGGGGGATGTCAGTGCTGGCTCACATTCTGCACAGCCCACCACCACCTCCACTGCTCTCATGTTTATGCAAAGATAGACTGAAATCTTTTGATTCTACAGTGAGGCTTTTGATTTGGTGCTGAGTGTCTGCTGGCAGGCTTTCAACACTACTTCAGGTTCAGGCGTTCACTAATCAAGCCCAGGTGGGGCAGGGCGTGGGCATGAGGAAGATGTGTGAAGCTAGCAAAAGGATTATTTGGGAAGCTGCATCACCTTTTGGAGTAAAAGAAGAAGTGGTTCTATACTCCCTTTGCTTGTCCTGGTACTAACCCACAACCCTTTGCTTGATGCAAGCGCTGTCTCGGCCAGACATAGGTACTGTACTGGCAGCATTTTGGAAACCTGATGAACACATTACTTATTCACACAAACTTGATACAAACATAAATAACTTTAAAGTGCATAGTTTTTGTACTAGAAGATCAGAGAATGCCTTGTCAACATCTCCAAGCTGTCCTTGATTCAGGTTTCTCCAAAGTTTCTATGAGTTTTAAATTCAGCTTTTTGACAAAATCTTTTTTGAGACTCAAGATAATGTCAGTAGAGATCTTCAGTTAATATGATCATATTGCATATTGCATATGCAACAATTTCCCCACAGGGAGTAATAAAGTACTATCTTATCTTATCTTATCTTATTGCTAGCTACTTCGCAGGCATTGTTTTTTGGAAGCTGATATCCCCAGCATTCAGAAGTGAATATTACTGTAGACATGCATTTAATTGTGGGAGTGCCATGCAGATGATACAGTATTGATTAGGATCTTGTAGCATGCAATGTCTTTTTAGCTGCGACCAGCAGCTCTATAGCTCGCTCTGTCGGTCGATCCACAAAAATTTCCCCAGCCTTTGGCGGCCACTAACATTTGGCGGCCACTAGGGGTTGCAGCTATTGTGGATACGCACTTGTTATTGTTTTCTTATCTTTTTATTAGGGGGTCTGCTGGGGTCAAATACAGAGGAACTGCTATTAAGGCAGGGTCCCAGACTGCAATAGACAACAGTGCACCTACAGATCCCCAAAATGATCTACCGAGCCTGTCAAACACAGAGGGGTGGGGGGTGGCGGATGGCGGCTAGCGAGTCAGTTAGCATGACGAGGGAGCCATACAGATAAATCACAATTCACTCAGGGAGCAGTCACACTCAATGACATATTCACTGGCTAGCTCTACAGCTCATTTGATAACGCTCTCACCACGCCATTCATTTTTCTGAAGGATGAAAGGCAGTCTGAAAATGTCATCAGCTCACTGAGGCAGCGACGCCAGTGACTCAGAATAAAGCGGGAGGGAGGTGCCTCATAATTAATTAAGTTTCTTAACCCTGCTACAGCCAGAGAGTCATCCCACTATTTTCCTGGGGCCTTTCAATTAGACATGCGTTGTAATTAAATGCTGTGTCACAGTGCTGTTGGGGCCTGCCAGATTTATGTCCCAGGATAACTTACTGCCATTCATCATCATGATGGATAGTACATCCTACCAGGAAGATTGTTAGGATTTTTTTACGCAAAGGTGAAGCGATCGTATGGTTATAATAGAAACTTGTGTTATTCTTACGCCCCTCCCTTTATCGCTGCATACATTGTTCACTGTTTCAAGCACCGCTTGAATTTTTTCTAATAAAGTCGGAGAGAAATATAGCTATACAATAAGAGGATAAGTAACTTGAAACTTCATGTCTGTTTGACATAGAACTCTGAAACTGCATTTTCAACACCTGAATTACCTTACAATCACATCAACTGAGTCTGATCACTTTTCTATAACATACATGAGCTTTTTACAACATTGTTCACAAATCTGTAAATAACCATAACGCAATTAGCTGCTGAAGTGGTACTTTTCAAATGTTTTAACTAAACACACAATACAAAATCTCCTTGGATGTTTCTTAGATGTAATACAGTATCAAAGACAGCACACTCCTCATGCCCAGAAAGTGAGTGAGAGATACAGAATGAGAGTGGCTCTAGGTACCCTGGCATTAATGTGTGGCTGACTGTGAATTCTGAGAAGCCTGAAAATTGGCTGGTGCAACAGAGGCAGTCTATAGACATGTCTTAAGGACATGTTATGGTCATCTTGACTGCATACTTGTGTGTTAGATGTACTTTCAGGTCTAGAATGCCCATCTCACTTTAAAAAAAAAGCCCCAGGCCTCCACCAATGTGTCCCTGTGCAGCTTAAGATCACACAGCTGTGTTGTTCTGCTTTGTGTTTGTCCAAGTCTAGCAGATCACATGGACATAACACGGTGTGCAGTGTACCTGTTTACAATAACACACACATAGATCTACATTATATTATATTATATTATTTTTGTCAAACAAGCTTGTTGAGATAATCCCATAGGACCACACAGTACAGAAAGTAAATTCTATGATACCTGTGTATGTAGAATGCAGAAATAAAGAAAAACATGCTGCAGAAGTACTGCCATCATGAGAATTTAAAATAAACCACACAGGAGAACAAAACAGAGAGACAATGTTTTATATTTGTCATTATCAATTTAGTAATTTTAGATGGTGTTTCAAACATTAAGATTCCTTTTATTCATCGCCATTTTCTTTGCCTTTCCTTTCTTTCGCACAGCTAGTGTCAGTGTTTCAACCTTTTGTTTTTCAGTTGTATAGTTAAGGTTAACCAGTGATTGCTTTTCCTGTAGTGGCTTTCACATGTGTGTTATTTTGACTTGGCCTGTGGTGGCAAGGCTAAGCAATGCCCTCACAAGAACCAATGTAGACACCAAAGGACATGTGTAAGACATTACATAGACTTACTGTAGACAATACATTCTGTTTTCCCCTAAAGTTGGTCAGAGGAATTTTATATCGAAACACCAATCTCATCTGATGTGGCACTGACCCTGGACACCTGGACAAATCTTCTCCATTCAACTTCTGGTGCTTTTTTCCTATAATGTCTAGGGCATAGGCCAAGCAGTCGCTATACTGCTGTAATACTAGCTGCTGGAATGCCATGCGGTATGCTTCATAAAAGCACAAATTTACAACATCAAAAAACTCCTGCTAACATAAAATTGATGTGAAAGGAGTCTTGACCCCTATTTTTTTATTTTCCCATTGCTTTGTTAAAAGGCACTGAGGGAGTGTTTTCTGTCGATGCTTTTTACCCTTTTGCTGGCCTGCTGTCCATCTTCCTGGCTGGATTCTCAGTGAAATTGCTGTATACTATAATAGACTTGGCCATTTGGGGCTCCACACAATGAATGTTGTTGTAATTCCTCCTGCCATGGGGGCAATGAATGTTCCGTGTTTTCTCTTTTTCCCCTTTGCTTGTTTCCTATGTGTAGAGAGCAATTTACATGGAGACATTAATGTAACTGTCATGTTCTATCCAAGCTCACTGATGCAGAACTGCTAAAAGACAGCCAAGCCACAGTATTGATGCTCAGGGCTCCAAAGATTGAGCTGCAATACAAAGTTAATGGAATTAAGTAAAGAATTCTCCCGTCCACCAAAGCAGCGGAAAAAAGGGGAACATTTAAATAAGCATTGGCTTGGAAATAAGTGATAAAATAAAGTATCTCCAAAGGCATTTGTGAACGTAATTTGTATGAGGTGGGGAGGTGGGGTGGTTAGGGGAGGGATAAAGGGAAAGTGAATAAATGTGTATCACATTAACGTTGACGCTGCTGCAGCATCAGCTGTTTATATGATTTCTCTACTTGCCTTATTGTTGTCTAAATAACAACATGGGCGACTATTATGTCAAATAAATTGCTCGGTGAATCACATGTCTTTCAACAACATTGGTACTGCAGTAAGTTTCAATCTTGCTCCTCTAAATGCTGTTATGCTGTATCTCTTGGTGAACTCTCCACCCCATCGATGGATTATTGTATGGCTGAGAAGCAGAGATGGCAGGGGAGCTCCAAAGACATGGAAGGGGCTTTGAGCTTTGGGAGAAACGGTGGAGAAACGAGGCCTTGTACCTCTGCATTACATGTTCAAAGCCTGCCTTGTTTTCAGTAGGGACCCTGCAAACAAGCCAATAGTAAAAGGAAGGCCAGTGCGGTGGTCTTTTTCACGACAGTTTACTTCCACAGCCAAAAACCCTTTAGATGGAGAAGGAAGAAAAACAGACAAAAGACTAAAATAAATGCTATAAACTTTTAAACTGAATAACATGTTCTATGTTTTGGGGAGGAGCTGATTTTTTACTGTAAAACCACTAAAATAAATTGTGTACTTTCATTTGAATCAATATGCTCACTCAGTACTTAAAAACCCATGATGTAATTTATGACACGTGCAACTTGAATTTAACATGTTTATATTGTATTGGTCTGGGGGACTGTTTCCAAAAGAGCTATGGATGTAGAGTAGAGTAGGGGTTTAACCAACTAGTCAACTAGTCGACTAGTCGACTACTATAACCACTACTCGGCACTGTTGGCAGCAGTAAACTAGTCGTGGACAACATAATTTTTGTCAATGTCACCAGATTTACAATAGTTATTGTATTAGTAAAATCATTTATCAAAAAAATATGTATAGTCCTAATTAATTTAATTTTAAAATATGAAATGAGTTAATATTTCCCATTTGGCTCTCAAAATCACTCTAAAATGGCGGCTACAGCATCAGAGGATGCTTGTCTTTAAGCGGACCTCAGCCTACTCTGTGCAAAGCTCAATTTTTGTGACCGTGCGTACGTAGCACAACAATGCACCGGCGATGTCACACAATGTAAATGTATGCCTTGGGTATGCGTTGGTACGACTGGACTATGAAAGGCAAACGAGCATCCGTGGTCCGTCCAACTGTGCGTCACGGAGGCCTAGCTGCCAGAAACCCGGGCCCAGAGCAGCAGGACTCTCTTGATCACATGACAACTGGATATTATGTTCTTCTTTTGTTTAGAATAACCACATTACTATTTATTTTCTTGTTATGTTTATAAACTGTGATCCTACATAGTGTGACGTGTCACATTAGAATGATTGAATTTTCTGCACTACAAAATACAATTTTCATTGTTACCTAGAACTCCTCTCTCTGCGTCTTTCTTACATAACGACTAGTCGACTGCTATTATGGAAAACTTGGCAACTAGTAAAAGTCAGTAGTTGTGAAACCCCTAACGTACATGTAGAGTATAGCTTTCTCCCATTTCAAGAGTCGTTCCTCTACTATAGTATCTCTACTTCCATTCATTATGTGCTGATTTCGATTCCTATATAGGAGATGATAAGAAGGAAATCGCCAGTTATGGTTGAACTCAATTTATACATTTGCAAACCCATCTATCAACACAATGTGTCAAAAGGCAGGACTGCAATTCATTTGTCATTAATGATTCATTAATGCCCTCTTCATTAATTCATAATCGTTTTCGAGGTTTGATCTTAATTGCTTGCTATGGTTTTGATTTGGATCACAGCCAGCCATCAGTTAAGTCATTTCTGTCAGTTAACAGGAGTTATTATTTTATTGCTCCATCTAAAAGGAAAAACAATAGATAATAAAGGGCTGCGCTATGTTCTTGAAGCTCCCTTTAATGCATTGAATAGGGGAGTTATTATTTATAGAGAGGCGGTGGCAACATGACAGGAGGAGTTTGCAGAGTGTAATGAAGAAAAATCAGTTTGAACAAAGAAGAAAGACCAGATCTCTATCATAATGATGACACCCACAACAACAACTGCATCATTGCATCATCTCATTACATGGCGTGCGTGCATGCGTGCGCAGATGGTCCCACCTGTTGAGCCCAGAAGCTCTGAGGAAGTGTGTACCTGTTGAAAATGCTAATGCAAGAATAACTGTCATCAATGTTTAAATGAAAATTACATGTATTATTCTTTCTTTTACTCACTACATTGTCTCTCATGTATTATAACTGATTTAAATAAAATGTTTAAAAAATGAATTAAGGGGGTTTTGAATTTAACAAACCCCCCCCCAGCACTTTTCAGGCTTGTCATACAATTTTCCTTTTCAAAGGAAGCATTTAAAAATAACAGTCTGTGTTTTCTTATTTCACAAAATGCCGTTCACATTAAAAGCATGAATGGTGCATGAAGAAATATTCATTTCCATCGCCAGCTTATTCCTATTCAGACTGAGCATAGACAGAAGGCAGGGAAACGCCCTGGATAGGTTGCCACTGATACTCATTTTGGGCAGTTTAGTCTCCAGTCCATCTGCCTTACTTCTGTCTTTAGAATGTGGGAGAAAATCCACGCAAACACAACAAGTACATACAACACAAACTCCACACAGGCCAGGAATCACACCTGTATCCTTCGTGCTCTGAGGCGCCAGTGCTAACCACTGAGCCACCATGCTCCCAATGTGATGAACTATGTTTTGTAAAATTAATACAACTAATCACAAAACATATAAGACTCCTATATATTGACATATTTGTCAGAAATATCTGATGTGTCATGTGACTATTGTTTGAACATCTGTGATTGACCCGTGGAAGATAATGTGAGTGATTGAGTTTTTGATTGATTAGCCTCACTGGCATCGAGGTTTGGGGTACATGTGCATCTTTTCTTCTCTTTTTTTCCCCTTTTCATTATTTAACTGTTTAGAGTTCCATATACTGAAGTTATAGTATCCATCTCCCTTATGCTTATCACCACTACAAATATTTTTACACTATAAAAAACACGGTATTTGATTAAAGACTAGGATGGTAGGATGGTTGAATATAGAATTGTGCAGGATTTTTTTCCTATTCGACTTTCACATAGCACAAAATGGATGCTTGAAACCAGCTTTAAAAAAATGCTGGTGTGATCCTTCACACAGAGCACGAACAACCCAAAAAGCTTCAAGTTCTCTTTTTTCTTCTTGTGTACTGTAGGATACCGCCCTACCATCATCAGCCATTAACCTAATCTTGACCTAACATAAATCTAACAATACAACAGGAAGATAAATAGTAAGTAATCACTTAAACTAGCAGAAACTACTTTCCCCCTTAACATAGGAAAGAAATGTGGTGTGCAATGGGAGATTGTGTACAGCTATACAAAAAAAGTTCCAAGTTCATGATATTTCTTTCTTTTTTTAATTATGAAACTACTGGCCATGAAAGCTCAGTCATCTTACTTGGATAATGCTAGTCCTTTAATATTGTACACTAAAATGATCAACCAGGGACACATGGATGATTTTGGTGTCTATATTTTCACGACTTAATGGGTCAGTTGGACCAATGGGCCAATCTCCCAGAATCAAGGTATATATTAAGGATTTAAAAAATATTGCGTCTGCTTAGCAGCCACACACAGATGGAGAATACATTACATTAGCCCTAACCCACAGATCATGGCCATCTGTCATGTCAGATTCCAGCAGGATTCCTCTTTCTCTTTCCTCCTTTTATACAGAGAAACACACACGCACACACATTTAATTAAACCAGTGTAAAACTATTGAGATAGGTCACAAGCATTCCCTCTCACAATTGTTTTACCCTTTAAAAAAATTGTATTGCTTATCAATCCTGTGTCCCATTTGACCATTTTACTTGTAGCCTCTCATTGCGAACTGTAATCACAATTGCTTGAAACATTTTCTAGCTTCAGTTCTTTTTAGACAAGTATAATCTAGTCTGTCGGGGACAATTGGTATTGATAAAAATGGGATTCAGAATGTTTTGTTGTGTAATTCCTTTTGAAACTTGGGGGTTGGAGATACAACATAGCTTTATTATTATAAACCATTAAGTACTTATTAAAATCTCAGCATAGAGAATCCAATCATCCAGCAGATATGTAATCTTATCTTTATTTAACAAGTGTCGCTGTTTCCCATCCTCCTGTACTCAAATTAACATGCACAGCTAACCCTGCCCCATTACCGTTTGGGACACGCATTCACTTACCAAAGAGAGAGAGGAAGAAGAAGAAAGCAAAGCACCCAATCTCTCTCTGCTCTTTTAAGCGAGCTTCTTTGAACACATCACTTAAATGTAATTTAGTCCTTTATTTGAGATTTATTCAGAATCAAGCATAATAAACAAAGCATGCTTTCCCCACGGAATCCAATAAAACTGAGTGCATGTCACAGGGCTCCTGACAGCCTTGACTTCAAAAGCCCATGGTTGGAGATAAATGCAGGAGTGAGGAAGTGGAGAGTATGATTAGCAGCCCACTTGGCTTATCTTCCTGTCGTATGCGCTGTATATACATAGCATCAGTCAGCTTCCCATCACCTAATTAACTCCTTCACCTTTACACAACAAAGAAGCATCTACTTCAAACTGATCTGTCTGACTGATTTGACACATACTTTATGAGTATTTAGAGGTGATTTTGAAAGTGCAGCATAAGATACTAATACCCATCAATTTAATAGTGCCTTCATGGCTATTTCATTTTTAAGATGACTAAAGCTGTTCAGGTTTTACGTGGCCCAAACACTTGCGATTTTCACTAGAACTGCCAAGTGTAGTGTTGTGAATTGTGCGCACATATATATACTTATAGATTCAGACACAAACACACACACACACACACACACACACTACAAGAAGTATGCTTTGTCTTCATGCTCAGGTTCAGTCTCAACCAGCAGCAGGTAAAGGTTCTGCAAATGATAGCCTGAGGGCAGCCTTTGCTCCTCAGTGTTCAATGCTGTTTGATGCTTTCTGACTGGAATTTGTGAAATTCCCAGTATCACTCATTGAGTTTTTCTTTTTCTTTTCCTCATTAATCCATTGATACGGGGCTCTGCAAGCATTTACATGAAACATTGATTCTTCTTGACACTTTTCATGTGTAGAAATTACCATTTACATATCATTGTTGTCATACTAAGTGAGGAATTCTACGTTGTGCAAAACACAAGTTGGTATTGTCATTGGTGTAAATTTCAATTAATGTTACAAAATAATCCATCATAGTAATATCAGTGTGGTATCAACATACTGTACTAAAGCTAGCATCAAGGCAGTGGTCCTCAGCCTATTTTCTGCAAATATAAATATCATTATTATTTGGCAATATCTAGTCTGAGTACCATCCTGTTTGCGGGCTCCATGGCGTTCCTAGCAACACCCCATCCAAACAGTCTGAAACTGCTAAGATTCAAACTGTGTGGCATTTGCATATTCGCTAAGAAAATAAGATAGAATATAAGGGGGGGGGGTGTAATTGGTTAAATGTTGCGCCCTTTTTCTGTGGAGGCGCATCATCGGCATCAACCAAGGAGCAACCTCCGGGGCTGAAAACGCAGAAGTGCCAAACGTGCAGTTCCTCGAATGACCACTTGAGGCTGGCTGCAAAAGCGAGCCAATCCCCATAGAGCCCCATGTTAAAATGCACAACTTTACAGCAGAAATAAACATGTTTACAGCCTGGTACAAAAAACTGTAATGTACTTATATTGTATAAGTAACGTGCGGAGACATGAACGAGGCGAGTGGAATGTTTAGACTTGTTCTTTACTTCCCCTCGTACAGGCAGCATAGAGGTACAAAACAGTACAAGACAGTACGGCAACTCAAAGGCACACATACAATCACACACATACATGACAAAAACAGTTTTGGTCTTTATAGCTAATTTCCCCATTCATGACAACTGTATGGGGGATGCATTAACTCACCCATTTAAAGTATATTAAGGCTTAAATGTATGCATAATTAAGGGCGTGGCCGCTTTGAGTGACAGGTGGGTGTCATCACGTATGAGCTAGGTGGGCGTGTTTCAGCAACCAGGCTTCATTCTACCCACCTCAGCTCTACCCCTCGCTTCTCCCCAGCTCCGCCCTCTCGTCCAAATGTGGTCACTTCTGGCTAAAAAACAACAACAAGATGGCGACGGCCATAGTGGCTTCAAAACGGCGGTCCACAAACCAAATGGGTGACATCGCAGTGGCTATGTCCATCTTTGGCTATGTCCATTGACTCTGTGATTACATCTGTTATTGCTATGCTCAGCCTTTCTGTGTACTCCTTTCCCCGCCTGGCATGCAGCAGCAGAAACATGGTGCTAAGATTTGTTGCATGATAATCTTTGAAAATATCAGCAGATATTGTATCATAAACACCACATTGTGCAACTGAAAAAGATTTAACATGTAACCCTCAGTGTGTGTGTGTGCGAATTTCACGTTGCCTTGTGACCCCTAAAAGAACAACATCACGTGACAATTTGGGACTTTATGATTGGTTCCCGGTGACAAAAGGTAATCCAATCAGCAAAGACCCCGCACGCTGGATCCTGCATGATGGCAGTTTATTAAGTGACTTTACCTGTATGTTCGTTTGTTCGTTCGTTCGTTGTCTTCCGCTTTATCCGGGTCCGGGTCGCGGGGGCAGCATCTTCAGCATCTTCAGCAGGGAAGCCCAGGAAGACCTCTCCCCCGCCACTTCCACCAGCTCTTCCGGGGGACTCCCGAGGCGTTCCCG
>CABFOS010049507.1:2247-14898 GCA_900660315.1 Diretmoides pauciradiatus | reverse complement strand
CCCCCCCCGAGTGCATTGTGCAACATACAGTGGGGTCCAAAAGTCTGAGTCTACTACCAAGAACTGCTTGTTTTCATCATTTATCTCAGTTCGTACTCATATTTAGAACTGATTACCTACAGTACAGATCTTTTTTTAATAGATTTTTGAGAAATGCTTGTATGAAATAGAAATATATCTAAATAATTTGTTCGCACACCATTTGGTAAGGTTTTCTCAACTTCTGAAATCTGAAATTATTAACACATGTGCTCCTAATACACATTGTGAATTGTTTTGGTCTTTTAACTATTAGCAGATATTGACTAGATTTATATGGTCCATTGTGAGTTATTGCTGCTACTCATGTTCATTGTTCATTTTAAAAATTATGTTATCTTGTTTTTGAAATGTCTGTTTCTATTGTATTCGTTTTTGATAAATGATTGAAACACAAGAACACTTGGTAGTGAACTCAGACCTTTGTACTCCTCTTTGTCCAACATGCAAACCTACTCCACACAGGTGTTCTCACCAGGGAGCTGGTAGGGTGACGTCAGGCAACAGGTGATAATTGCTTCTCTAAGCGTGCTATGCATTACACAGCAACACTAGTAGGCTGACTGGGTAAAAGGCCGAAACCAGCAGCTACACAATGATTTCCATTTAGAAGACAACTCAATCAGCTGTGGGCCAATTAAAGCTGGCTGTGATGCTGAAATTAATGAAGAGACATGTCAGAGCAGGCAGGGGGATGGATGGGTGAAGCAGAAGGTCATGCAGTATTTCCATTGATGATCTGTCCTGCATACTGCTTCATGTATCAAGTACTACATTGTGTTGATCATTTGGTTGGAGGATGTTGGGGAGATTTTGGTAGGTGAACCGCCCTATACTCTGTAGTAGTATTTTGTGATAAGTTACAGACCTAAACACACAAACTGCTGCATTGCTCCCAGCCTTTTTCAGTATTTGTTTTTCTATGGCTGTTCTGCTTTAAACAGTATTCAGCAGGGAGTCACAGGAAAGATGGGAGTGAAAGAGGAGATGACATATGACACATCCCCTCAGCTGGAGCTTAACTCACACTGTTATGAATACTTAAAAGACTCCTTGTCTTATTTGCGGTTCAATCATTTTGGCTGAGTCATTTTGGCAGGTGTCTTGGCAGGAACCGGCAAAGGAACACAGTGTTTTGTTTGGTTAGACCTGAAGTGGCCAAAACACAATTGTTGATGTTGAGAGGAAAAATTGAGTTCATCAGATGGCAGTAGGTGGATTTACTTACAAAACAGTGAGTCCCTGCGTGACAAGTCAGCATGGCCAGGAGACAATATCTAAAACTGAATTTGGAGTTGTCATTGTGGGCAGTGCAGAGGAGGCGCCATCCTTTTCGGGCCAGATACTGTGCTGTAAGCAGTTAGCCAAAATAAGCAAATTTTAATTGAAGCTTTTTGACTCTAGTTTCCCAAAGCTTCATGACTCATTATTCTCACATTCTGGGAACGGACATTTTTCTCCCGACGAAGCGAGTGATAAACAAGCAAATAAACCATGTCCAACAGAGAAGGAGATGAAAATTATGTTTACACATCTTCTGTCGATTTGGCATCCCAAAACGAAGATTTCCTTTCCCCCTGTTTTGTTAGGCTTTCGCAAGTTCGTATCGCAACCTCAATCATTTGTTTAGAGGAGTTCTCTCAAGCTGGGTAAACATACCCAGTGACTCTTTGTAGCACCGACTGGGGAGATCTTTGTGTTTGTCCCAAATATCCGTGTGTGTACGTTTCAGGTTTGGAAGTGTTAAGAAGCCAAGGAAAGCAACATGGCATGAGGAGTGCATTGCCTCCCTCTGAGAGCTTCATTATGGAAAACTAGGTCTAGGCTCCCGCTCTAAACACCAGCTGGCATCTCAATCACAACCGTCTGCTGTGGTATGTCAACATGCTCAGACGCTCACACTTTCTTTTTTTATGACAGTTTGATGATGTATGATGTATGATGTATGATGGTATGTGCTTTTCTATCTGTTTTGTGGCCGTGACAAAGCTGGCCTGCCAAACAGTATGAAATATAAGCAGATTTATATATAGATAGATAATTAATTAGCACTCTGAAAGACGCTATTCCTGTATGCTGTTATAATGTTAGATTTACAAAACTTTCCTACAATCTGCTATGAGAAGAATTCAATGTCAACAAAACAGGGACTAGGATGAGTTATTGTCAATTTCTGTACAACTTTGGCTCATATGTTGCTATTGAATTTGCTCACGGCTCCCAGACAGTACAATTGACAATATTGACAATATGATGCTAATGTGTTAATCCCTGAATGCTTTGCTAAATTACTCCCGCATTGGGAATGCAATTATCCCGCATCGCATGCCATCAAAAGCAAGCTCCACTGCAATCCAATTTCAGTTGCTATCCCTCCTTTCTTCATGGTGCAGTACCTGCAGTACCTGCTACAACACTGTCTAATATTAGCCTATTCATTCTCATTTGACACAGAGGTACAGAGTTGCAGTTGATCAAGGGCGGCGGTGAGAGTCGGCTGATTTAGTTGATGCTGCTGTGTAGATTAATACCGTCATTGGACGTTTTGCACCGCAACGGCCCCCTCTGTCTCATATACCAATTTTCATGACGGTTTCCATGGTGACAGGTGATCAGTTACTGCAATCGGAAATTCTACTTAATCTCTTTATTAGCTACCTCTGCGGGTAGTGTTATTTTATCTATGATAATCTTTGATCGATAAGTTAATTCAACTTTTTCAACTGCCTTACCCACTATTTTGTTGTGAGTGTGTCAAATATGAGCAGCCTTTGTGGGATTTTGTTCTCTTTTATACCTCTCCTCTCTTAAATCGATGCATGCTCTCCATTTTATTTGGTCTTTTCAACAAAGGCTTTAATAAAGAGCCTTATCCTTGTCTGCGGGTGTTGCGGTGCTAGTCTGAGGCGTAGTCTTCTTTTTTAGTATGAGGGATGAGGAGGGGTAGGCATGTGCACACATTGTTTTTCAGGCTGATTCCTGAGTTACTGCACCCAGAGAGTTGACAGAGAGGCCTTGAAAACCTGGGTGCGGGGAGATTAATCATCATAAAAGGCAACTGGCCCATGCTTTATACTGACAAAGGTGCTTGAGCGAATGCACCACTCAAAGGTGCCTCAATGGCTACATTTTCCATTCACGTTCTTTCATTTACCCGGATAAAGCATTTGAAAATCCAGGTATACATGTTAAAATAAAAGACCAGCTACAGTACGAGGCATTGCATGCTCATCTCCTTTCACATTACAAAGCCATCTGTGAAAAGAGCTGATTTTCTGGCTGGGCCTGTATAAAAGATGTTATATTTATCATTAAAATAGATGTCCGTGACTCTCGCCAACAGTCTCAAAGGCCAGGTAGCACACACATATTCACACATGGCCACCGAGTTTTGCATATAGGCCCACATTTGGGCCAGGTTTGGGCTTCATTAGGGAAATTGCACTCAATTGCAGTTACATTCACTCTGTAATTGCATTGTTATTGCGCCAAGGCAAGATAGATGGCCATGTATTTGATGCTATGTACTTTTTCAATTAGTGAAGTTTTTGGGGTTTGTGGCTACGTGTCCCAAGGGCACAGTAATTAGCCTAACCAAGAACACATTGGATACTACAAATGGAGATTGGATGCTATCAATGGAGGATTTTGTGGATTCTCTTACTCTTTTAGTATCACATTCACCAACACACTATATAACCAGCCTTTAGTCTGAATGATTTTATATATATGTCCTTCTAGAGACTGTAGTGCAGTGGCAAAACTAATGTATTTCTGTCCTTAGAAGTGGCTGACCCACCCCACACACTCCTGGTCCATCCTTCCTCCGGGGGAAGCAGCTGACAGTAGCGCACAGTAGCGCCCGGGGACCAACTTCCTCCTTTGTCGCCGGTCATGCTGGTCGATGATCTTATGCATGTTTTTAATAGGGGTCCTTATTTTTGTGAGCACAGGGAGAACATGCAAACTCCACACAGAAAGGCCCTTTTTATAAGATAACCCACCTGGGCACCCAGCGGTGCAAGCACTGCACCACCGTACCCCAAGTTTATTTATACAAGTTTATTTAATCTCCTTAAGCACAGGGAGCCAAAAACATTCAATAAAGGCCATTTTCCGCCGTGGCAATGCTAATAAAACCATTCGCTGAAGTGGTGGGGGAGCGACAGGAGATTTTACCCGTTCATTTGTTCATTTATGACTTTGAGGCTGTTTCCTCACAATCAGGGCCACAGCAAGAGGCCAGGAGGCGGAAGATGAATACCTGATAGCTACACTCCCCAGACATTACTAAATGAGCAAACTGGCAGTTTACAGCTACCTCTCAACGTAACCTGCATGTTTTATAGATGAGAAGTCTCTCACTAACTGTTGGAGAGTGAAAGCGCGTCTCAGGATGGGACCATAATGGCCTCTCAGTAAAATGAGACAGGGCTTTATGGGTGTTTATCATTGCACATTTCACCAACTTTTTTTTACTGCCCAAAAGGAGATGGGAAAGAGGCTTAGGAGAATGTGGAGGCTTTTATTTCATTAGTCAGTATGTCAGATTTATCAGAGAGCAAGGGTGATGTTCCGGTGCTTTATAACCCAGACTGCAATTAAAGAGAGAGCACTACTAAGAGATCAAGTAAATACCTATCAACATATACTAACTGCTCCTTTCCCTTATGGCCTTTAATGCCTGTGTGTTCAATTGTCATTTTGAAGCACAGCCACGTCGAGACGCAAAGCAGTTATGTTGTTTATTGTGTGTACGCACTGATATAGACCTAATCTTATTGTGACTATAAGGTGTTATAAGACGTGTTTTGGGATGTACCAGATAATATATAGTGATCAATTGTTTCCACAGAGATTGAATGTCAGTCGTTAGTAGAAATATTGCATGGAATACCCAAATGTGTATCGGAAACAAGCTCACAAGCTCCGTCCCAAGTCAGAATGTTTCACTGCATCTTTCTCCTGACCATCGGGAAGTCATCAGGAGCTCATATGGCCATGAAATGCTAATTTGGCTTTGAGTGGACAAAGATGGAGGCTCGTAAAGAATTAACAAGCAGGTAGAACAAAACGGCTTACTCGGAAGCAAATGGGCCTCAGCAGTTTTCTAGATTAGTTGGCTCCTGGGAGAGAGGAACAGAAACGGATTTAGACGGGTCGTTACAATGAAGATCGAAAGATAGACTGGATGAAAATGAAGAGTGATTCAATTTTCTTAATCCCTATAATCAGCAGATTCAAATAACGGCATAAGAATTTTAAAGTATTACTACATTCTACTATGTGCAGCAAGTAAAAAGCCTCAACCCAGTATGTGTTCATACGAGATGAAGTTAACAGGTCAGCACTATGACCAACCTTTTCACACAATAGCTCAACTTATTTCCCCCATTGCCAGCGTGAGCTGTGTTGCGTGTCAAGACAAGAGGTTTTTATTAGCACCTTCCACCAGCCGCTGTCTCAGTCAGGTGTGAGAGGGCAGGTGTCACACGCCTGTGATACAAACCAGGCACCGGTGGGAGAAAGAGGAGAGCTGCTGGCCTTCCCATTGCCTTAAAATGCCTCAGGGCATTGCACAAACATTCACCCGAGCTCTCCCCATCACAGTAACCCAATAGCTCCCTCCACACCAGCCTTCAATGTCTCAGCACCTTCCCAGGGTTGAAAAATGTCTCACACCAGTTAGCTCCCCAGGATGTTGACCTGGCGGCATAGGTCATCACTCTGAGACAAAGAGATGCTTATCGGCGCAGTCGCCCTCTCGTCGCCCACCTCCTTCCCCCTGCCCCTTGGACTGTGAGCGATGACTTCTCTGAAACTTAATATCAGTGATATCATCAAGGTGCTTCTTTACCCCTCTCTTAGGATTGAGAGGGGTGTTGTTAAAAAATGCCATCAGGCACTTGGCTGACAGAGGACGCCTCAAGGGAGCGTCGGTCAGTTTGGTGCCATTAAGTGGTGTGTAATGCAAGACTGAATGAGAGAGAGAGAATGAATGAAGAGGTTAACGCTCCATAACTCATTTTCCTCTTTCCTCCCCCAATAATTCAGTAGCAGGAAGAAATTACAAGCTGTCCTGCTCAATCCATTATATTTTTCTGAAAACTGTATTGCATTTTTAGTATCACCCTCTCCCTCTCTTTGTAAAGCAAAAAGAAAGAGTGATGGATGTATGAATATTTCATACAGAGTTCCTAAATGAAATTAAGTACTGTACACCCCTAACTTCATATTGTAGTATAGAACATGTTACACAGAGCACTTGTTCCTTACATATTCCTCCATAAATGAGTATGTAGTATGGTTAGAATATTACCATACAATTCAACCAATCATACCAGATCATATCCCGGCTCTCATATTCAGGTTTCTAGCAATCACAATACGATCTTAACGGGGTTATTATAAACAGGATGTGATGTTTTGAATACTTGAGCATCCCAAATATTATGGGAACTCTGGTGAGTATGTAAATGTATTCACTGAGGCTCTACTTTATTTGCATTTCCCCCCACTGTGCCACTCAGTAAAATATATTTCACATGGGTTATTGTTGCACATCCTTCAATCATAAATGATAGAGAATATGACTATTATGCCGGTGGATTTTAACACAAGAAAGGTCTATTCTGGTGGGAGATAATCCATTGTCCTTTGTACTAAGCTCAGTTTTTCTGCACTGGAAGGTAACCAAAAGGCAATTTGTTATTTGATACAGATACAAATACCTGCCACAGCATTTTGCCTTTGATTTTTACGTTTGAACAGCAATCTTCATCACTAGATCAATTAACATTACAGTTGTTTCTTTAAGTAATGCTCAGCCGTAGTCTACAAAACACACAACATATCTCTGAACAGGCTATTATGGAAAATGAGGCAAATATAATTAAATAATGTTTGTGTTCTGAAGCATCTGTCTGGTTCAACTGTGGCCTGCACATTTATATTCAGTCCCTCAGAGTGTATTCATAAAGTTTTCATGAGGGGTGAATTAGCTTGATCCCTAAATGCTTTTGCTATTACAGCTCATACTGTGGCTGTCAACATGCATCGCAAGCCTGAACAGAGGAGATGTATAAGAAGCAGGAAAACTCATTAGAAACAACTGACAATTCCTTTCAAAGATCTTTTTTTTTAATATTGCAATCCATCTCGGTTTCATTAGGAGATTTCTAGAAACACTATGAGCTAATGAACTCAAGTCAGATGAATTTACCGAGGGCTCCAACTGCCGACTCATTAGGAACAGATGGAACGGGGCTCATCTTCCAACCCTGTTTATGATCAGTCACCTATGCTGATGCATCCACTATCTAATCTTTTAATCAGCCATGCTCTCAGATTGTTTGTCTATTATCCATTCTACTTATTCACCAATCACTGCAGTGTGCGATAATCAATGAGCCATTTAAACAGAATCAATATCCTACCTTCCATTTATCAGACTGATCAGTCATTTTGGTCAATATAACATCCAATTAAGATATAATCCTAATGACATGGTCAGTTCACATTCTGTGTACCTAGCAGATCACTGTCATTGTGTAACCCATTTGCTCAATGGTGAGTCTGGCAAATGGACAGTGTGTAATAATTGGTATTCTCTTCCCTATTTATCATGCCCCTCTGACCAGCGTAATTTATTATGAATTTACATTTTTGGCATTTAGCTGACACGCTTGTCTAGAGAGGCTTACCATGAGGAAAACAGTGGAAAAGGCTTAAAGGCCTTGATTATTAACAAATATTTCTATGTTCCTGGACTATTCATGTTTAATAGAGCAGCACTGGGTGAATAAATAAGAGACAGGGAGAAAAGGTGAAGTGTTTTTTCTTTCATCTGTACTGGAAGAGAGTGGAGCGACAGAGGACATCAAAAACATGGCCAATATATCCCTGAGGCCGTAGACTTTTCTGAAATTGAGGGAAAATAGCAGGCCCCGTATCTCTGAGAGCTAGCCTCAGCTGTCTTTGTGCATGGCGGGGCTTGACATTGGGGTGCCTCCATTCCCTCATAATGAACACGGCTGTCTGATTTGGTCACGGGCCGGAGGTGGTGTGGCGGGGTTGGAAGCCTGTTTCATTAGCTGGGGTGAATAGCCAAATTTCAAGTCTCTGATGGACTGTGACATCCAGGTCCAAGTTTTTCTTTTGGGTAATGCGGGGACTGAACTCTGTGGAACTAAGCCGCTGTCAGTCCAGATGGGGTCTGGCCACAGCAGATTACCACTTCTTCACTAGACTGGCTTTGAAAAATTATTCAGAAAGTAATGTGTCTATTCCCTCTCTTCACCATTGCATTTGCCATACATGTCATCCCCAAAACATTGCATAGAATGTGCCATTGTATAGAATATGGCTTTAAGGATGAATGGGGTTATTATATTGTCTAGTTAAAGCTGTAAAATGGGTGAAATGACCTGTACCATTTTGATGCCATGTAAACGTTTTCAGTTTTAGGATGGTTATGAATGGAAGGTGTGAAGGCATAAGACAACACTCCAATTATCTGCCTCTTCTCATCCTCCCACTGTCAGTACAGCTGGAAACAGGAATTTTGAGACATATGGCTCATCTCACTAAGCAAAGATTGCTGCAGATGCATCATTGTACCTTGAGTGACATTAAATCTTGTTTGGTTTTCTTTTTGTAAAACCTCACCAAACCCAACCAGAACACTGGCTGGGGTTAAGCTTTTAAAGGCAGATGGCTCAAATCTGCTCAGCTCTCGGGGTTAAATACCTCCTTTATTTCCTCAGGTACCCTAAGTGGTATTTGTGTTTTACAGAAAGCAGTTAGTGACAGTAGGGTCAGACTGGATGAGTTGGGTGTTTTATAAACACTTTGCTGCTTTGAGTTAATCTTTGTGTTTACTCCCACACCTCTTTGTTCCTGGAGCCATATGGTAGGGGAGAATCATCTGAACTAAATCCAGGAGACTAGGATGTGTGGGGGTGTCTTTCAACCCCGGCTAAATGCCACCCCTAGCCTCATGGAAGCGGTGAATAGCACATTGCATTCCTCTGCATTCCTCTGGGAACTCTGGGAAAGTGTCTCTTCTCTACAGGAGAGAGGAGCATGGAAGGGTGAGCAGCTTAGATAGCTGGTCGAAGGTGGTTGAGGGGGTTAGCGCACAAGAGAGGAGGGAAGTCAAGGAGGGCGTGGAGGGAGTTTTACACAGCCTGGGCTTAAAGAAAAGAACCTGGAGGATTTCAAGGGAGCTCCTCCACACTGAGCGGTCCACTGCCTCTCATTGCAGCTCCCTGTCACTCACATGGCAGAGCAGGTCGATGGACAGCTGTGCTCTGCCTGAACCGATAGCTGGGAATGAGATGGGCTGTGAAAGAGATGGGCTGAGTCCAAATCATGATGCGGCACAGGGAAGAAAAGGAAGATGAGCAGAAGAATCAGAGGATGTGTCAGAGTGGCCAATAAGCTTGATTGAACCTCTACTTTGTCAATAACCATGATTACTGGCCTGACCCTTAAGCATCTGGAGTGACAGGGCCATGACCTGGCTAGCATGAGTGACATTACAAGGAATAAGCCAAAACCGTGCACAGAAAGTGTTTTGGGTTTGTGCAGCAAGAACATATTTTTTTGTTCAAATTTCTGAGGCCAGGACTAAACTGAATGCATTCATTGTGTTAGTCTTCAGTGAGCATTCATTAATTTCAAATGATATATCCTATTCTATTATCTATTACTGCTGCATAATTCCTTTGCAGATGCATTGCATTGTAATAAAGGTGTCGCATGCACTGGCTTTATTCTACTCATGCGTTCATAATGCATCCGTAAACTAAAATAGCTTTTGCAGGCTATCCATGATGTTTTTGTGATGAAAACATTTTGTCAGTGAATGAGAGTTGAAACGAAAATGTATTTTTTTAATACAACAATCCATAACCACGTCTGATCAGTTTCATCTCAGCATGTTGGAGCCAATAGATTCTGGTGCATAAGTCTGCATGCAGTATGCAGCAACACAATTGCATTACAGATTAAGTGTGCTCCTAGCATCAGATCGCTCATCGTAAATAATCCTGTGTACAGCATGTGTGTCTGTTGTTTGTTTGCAGGCTGGTGTTCATGGTACCCCTCTGTCACAATTTTGATAGTAGATGTGTTCAGTGGGAAATGTGTGTGATGTGGATGATCTTATGCTTATCTTTCTGATCAGTGGAGGCCAGAGAGAATGATGGGAAAGATGCAGGAGAGTAATCTGTCATGGAACATACATCATGTCCAATGTGGTCCTGACAAATGTCAGACTAGCAGGGCTCGAGTGGGAGAAGTAAAAGGTTGTCAGGAAAGGTCCCTGCCCGGTGAATTAAATAAATGTTTCATGAATTTTAAACAGGTTGCTGTTTGTCTGCCTGCAGTTTTAAAATACCAAAGGTTTAGGAAAAAACAGAGTACAGGCTGATAGAAGGAATCTGCATACATTTGCATTCATTTTGCAACATGTTAATTTGCCTCCGTCTCTTAGAAGTGCATTTACAGTGTCTGTGTCTCTTGTGCTTCTTTCTCTTTCTCTCCACCATGGCTCTATACAGGAACAAAATAGGCTTGCTAGCATGATATTCTATTCCCTTAATCTTGGCTCTTTTGATGTGTTTGAAAAAATAAAATCTCTCTACTCTGATATTTAAAAAAATGTAGTCTCTTTCAGACAATAAAAACCTGGTTGTCTCATGGAAGGACTATGCAGTTCCAGTGCTAATGTATGCTGTTCGCTCTCATACTTTGAAAGGTCTTTGTTTTATGCTGTTTTGTATTATACAATTCAATTCTCATCTCTAGAAATGTGCTCAGAGAGTGCAGACCTCCACCCAGGATGCATGTCACCTGTTTATGCGGCGACCTGTGATTTAGATCCACTCCAAAATGTAACAGAATCTTCCTTGGCCAATGCTCCACTGCTCCACCAGGTATCATGAAACTCGGATGATGCGTTAAGCAGTTAGACCTCACTTCCTCTTTACGTGGTGCCTGTTAAACCTCACTTTCTGTTTACGTGGTGCCCGTTAAACCTCACTTCCTGTTTACGTGGTGCCTGTTAAACCTCACTTCCTGTTTACGTGGTGCCCGTTAAACCTCACTTCCTGTTTACGTGGTGCCCGTTAAACCTCACTTCCTGTTTACGTGGTGTTGCGTTGACCTTGCGAGGCGGCCATGTAAATTTGTGCCCATTGACTCTTAGAGAACATGCATATTACTGTACAGTGTGTTGCTTCTAAAGTGAGTCTATCCTTGAAACACCAGCTATGTCTGTAGAATTTTAGTTCCTCTGTAATTTTGAGGCCCTATTATTGGATCTTGAGACGAGCCATTAATGCGCTTATTTTATTCTGAGAGGTAAAAAGAGATTTTTTTTCATCTGCTTTGTAAAAATGTCTAGTAGATAGAGTAGATAGACCTGGGTTCAAGTCTCTGATAGCAAGCAAAATGCGAATTACTCTTTTGGGGATTAATTGAGTAGCAAAAATACAATCAATCAATACATGATTTATTCATATTTATAAAATGTATAAATTGCTTTTAGTGTCAACAGATACGTTGACACTAAAAGCCTGAATATGTTTTTTGTCGCTGGCCTGCCAATGGCCAAGTTGTCAGTACAGCTCGAGGCATCCATCATCCTGTTCCCTGTTAGTCAGATGGGTGGTGCAACACTGGTGGCAGTAGGGAGGAGGATGTCAAAGTGAGAGTGAAGGGCGAGGCAGGGTTTAAACTGATTGCTCCTTGATTACATGATGTGTAGCAGGTGCAGACTAGGAGCGTTGGTTTCATGGTTGCTTGAGTCTCTCATCTAGAAATTGTTTTGACCTCAATGGCTACATTTACATGCACAGAGACCTTCATTTTAAACCCGTTTTCCCTGCCTGTAACCTGGTGTGGGGTTGACACATGTAAACATCATGAATCAGAATAACCCAGTTAAGCTCCGATTATGGGAAACCCGATTAAGAAGGCGTATTCCTATATGGAACAGACTACTGTGGCATGTAAACATCTTACTCATTTCACATTTGATTATCGACATCTGCACAAATTCAGACGCAGCAGTGTTATGGGTACATTTTGATGTCAACAGAAAACATGGTAGCAAGCAGAAGAAGGAGAAGGACTTTTATTTATCCCTGTATGGAAATTCAATTTTTTTCCCACTCAGATTGTTATTATTTTCCCCAAACACAGGCCCCGGAATATACACACACACACTGCACATGCAAACACAGGACCTAACTACATGCATAAATGGAGAGATGTCTGAGCAATGGGGCTGCTGCTTAACGGCGCCCCGAGCAGTTGGGGGGTTCTGTACCTGGCCAGGGGATGAACAGGCACCTCTCCAGCTACCAGTCCATGTGACAGGTCCGTGCTGGACTCGAACCAGCAATCATCCGGTTCCCGACCCAGGACACTATTATGGTAAACATGATAATTCAGATCATTATGCTATGCTTAATAATGTGTTCACAATTACTAATCATGATTATTTGTCTTTGTTTATTCCACTTAAGCATCTTTTTTTTAAAATCATAAATTTTAAACGGGAAGATATACATCATGCATTATAGATTCTGATGCCCATTCCCA
>CABFOS010048873.1:1912-12750 GCA_900660315.1 Diretmoides pauciradiatus | reverse complement strand
GTAAATATTTGGATCCTTTAGAGGTGTATAATCATGGATAACCAGACATGATTTACTAGACATTTTGTTTTGGCTCGTGTGAATGATGTGGTGTGATGATTGTGACACATGATGGCCCGGTGACAGTCTGCATGGGGTTGAGGATACTGAGAGGCCACAAGACTGACTATTACCCAATCACATGTGGAATGTCCCATGCTGCAATGCTGCTTTACAGTAATAGGATGAGGCACTTTTCAATTACAGTTTTACATTGCTTTGAAAGTTTTGAGAATTTGAGGTATACTTTCAGAAAACGTGTTTAAACAGTTGAGAAAAACTGTAACTAAGGATTTGTTTGTCCCCCAATTGGTTTGTCTGTTTTCACTATGTGGCCACTAGATGTCAGCACATTGCAAGTTATAAGATGTGCCACTTAAACGACACCCTGAAAATGATCTTGAGGCACAGGGAGGTTAGGACACAGGGTCAGCTACAGACCAGCACACCTGGAGTTGGTAATAGTTCAGGGTCTTGGTCAAGGACACTTCAGCAGGGAGGATACTTCATGACATAGGGGTCAAGGCATCCAGAGGAGTATTAAGTATCTCCTTTAGCGTGTGTGTGTGTGTGTGTGTGTGTGTGTGTGTGTGTGTGCGTGCGTGCGTGCGTGTGTGTCCCTTACTAAATTTCCTTTTGAATTTGGGGAATGGCAAGGAGTGTTGCATGAGAGTATGAGTAGGTGTATGGGAAGACATATTGAGGTTTTGCAATGCTTTGAAAATTAGAAGTAGTTTTATAAACAGTGTGTGCTTTTGTAGGGAGCCAGTGAAGAGAGACTACATTTTTTGCAGAAGTCAATACTGGTAAAAACAAAATCATGAATCAGTTTTTCGAGGTCATTAACAGGAAAAAGTCTAATCCTGAAAATATTTGAGGTAAAAATATGCTGTTTTGGATATTTCCTTGACGTGTTTTCTATCATGTTTCTTAGACATTGTTCCTGTAATAAATAGCATTGAATTAAACTGAAGTCAAGTGAATTGAAATGAAATTAATTACAATGAAAATGCTCTGAGTGTGACTGTTTTTTTTTTTCGAATTCAGAGCAGACGCACAGTAAAAAGACTTTTTGGTTTTCACTTGTTTTGCAATTGCAAACACAGTCTGTCAAGGTGGCATGCGCTGCAAAAATACTGTAGGAAGATTGTAATAGCTAGGTAAAAACCTGCACCTGGCAAGTGTGCGTCATTCTTTAAGGATCCCCACGGATTTTGTTGATCCACGCTATGGGAAAACGGGGAACGTAACAAAAAACATGTCACAGTTACACCTATGATTAAACTCAGCAAGAGCAACAGTCAGTGACAACATGTAACCGTTGTTTTTGTTTTTACTTTACTGTGGATGTCTGAAAACTGATTCAATCTTTTCACCCCTCTCTTTTCCTCCTTTCTCCAATGATCTGACAAAAAGAGCCTTTCCACAGTATAGGTCATGCTCTGTGATCGCTCTGCACCCATGAGATGATTAATCCTTTCCTGCTGTCTCTCCTCCAAAAAACACTTAACACAATCCTCAAGCTCACGGCTTAAAGGCTTCTCGGCCTCTCTCTCTCCACCTTGTTCTTTGTTTATCATCCTTTTGTTCAAGCGTCTTCTCACAGTCTTGTTTGGACAAATAAAAGTCTTCTGACAGGGAAAGAGATATGTTGGGAGTAGACATGGAAGTGGGAAAAAAAGAGGGACAGCGAATGAGAATGGCTGACAGGAAGGAATACTCCTCAAAAACCAGTACGGGGGCCGAATGCAGCGACAAGAAATGACTGTGTGGTTTTCAGTATGAAAATCAATTGGTCTGGCCTGGCCCCAACTATATTCTCATTGAAATTGTATGGGGGCCATTGATAATGTTCAGTAATATCATCCACAGTGCTATACATTTTTTAAACTTTCCCAGTTTTTGGTACAACAGGTTGGACACATATATAAAATATCTATCTATAATATCTCTAACATATATATCTATGATATCTAAAGGTTGGTAGCAAAGACAGGTCAGTTATATCTATTGATGCTTGACTGTGATTTTCTGAATGTGGCTTCTGGTGCAAGTTGTTTGCAGAGCCAATATGTTACACATGAGCTATCTTATAACAGTATGGATGTGTGGTTCCGCTCAGCAGGGCTCTTGTGTTGGTAACATAATGCAGTCCATTTGATGTGCAGATAATGCAGACTGTCCCCAAGCTGCCAAACCCAAAGTGCTCCTGGTAGGCACCAGGAGCCAATTAATGTCCAACCTATTCTCTCAATACAAAGCTGGATACTTGATGATGATGATTAGCCCCAATTCTGCTGCCACAGACAGAAATAGATGATGGGGGGATATTCCACTACATACCGTAGGTCAAAGGCATTGTTGGAGCAATCCAATCAAATTTTGGCTTAGAAAACTTTTTTTTAACTTCAAAAGTTCAAGAAATTCAGTATGGATCCAATTTTTTTGAAATACTATGAATGAAACATTTGAAGCATGTCAAAAAATGATTATAAGATATACTCATTGCGGAGTTGCCGGCATACAGCATTATTTTAAAGTCCATCCTGTGAAGGTACAAAAGACCGGGTGCGTAAATTATGGCAGCAAACGTTTGTTCTAGCCAAAATACCTGCATACACTGAACACCAATGACCTGAGCAGTACAAGAACCAACGAGGACACAACAGAAGATAGGGGAGAGAGGACACATAGCCGGTGACTCAGTTTGATGGGTGTGTAGCTGCTGTGCATGGATGTGGGTGTGCTGGATAAAAGCATTTGTGAACTGGAGGTGATGGTGACTTTGGTGTTGTGTGTGTGTGTGTGTGTGTGTGTGTGTGTGTGTGTGTGTGTGTGTGTGTGTGTTGCAGGAGGAGTCAGTAGCCACAGTGGCCAGGGTTTGTATTGCCTATTCCTAGGCAAACTTGGAACCCAGAGTCTACTATAACGATAGTAGACGATCGTCAGACCGATTGAGCCTCTGGGTTCCCAGATTGATTCCTAGGTAATTACTTGGCAACTGATACATCTGATCAACTTTGTGTGTAGAAAATGTCAGCTTGTTAGTTTGCTAACAATAGTGTCTGGTCAGCTAACTGTCTGCACTGTCTGCAAACTAGCAAACATACATATAGTAGAAGCTAGCATTTCTAATGGCTCGTTGTCATGTTTGAACATTTACATTGGTTGCTTTGTCTAAATTAGCATGCTAGCTTGTTATCTAGCTAGCAATGCCAAAACCAGCTGTTTGTTCCGGTTAATTGAGCTGATTCATCTCATGCTATCTGTCTCTCTGTCAGTCTGTCTGTGTGTCTCATGCACAAAAAGTCAAGGATAATTGCTTTTGCTTTGAGTTTATAGGAGGAGGATAATCCTCAGCTATTTAAGAGTCAAGAGATGGACTTTCAGACTTTAATTTTTGATAGGTCTTTCAATACGATTGTAGACAATTAATTGGGCATATAAGACCTGTTCTATCTCAATGTCTCATGCAGACTTTGACACGAGCCAATTATCCTGTACAGATTCCATGCTGGGATTTCTTTGAAGTTGAATACATTCAAAGTTGTAGGATAAAGAATTGTGCTGTGCAAGTAAGATTAACAAAGGTTTTGAGCTTGTGTGTCCCTTACTCGCTTATCTTCAAGCCAGTAAAGTCTGGCTGTTGCAGTTGGCAGTACAAACGTAGCTGTAATTTGCAGCAGCAATTTGTAGCATAGTAGATTAATCCATTTCACCAAGGCCTGCATCCTAAATCCTTTTATCTTGTTCCTTTGCCAGTATCTCACACCTGCATCCTCTGTCCATAGAACAAATCTCACATTATTCTGATGTTATGACGTCTCTGTTCATGAAAAAAGTATGTAAAAATAAAGAACCCAAAAAGTGAAACAAAAACAAATTTTCTTTCTTTCTTTCTTTCTGACACTGACAGATTTCACCTACAGTATATGTTTAGCTAGTCCACAAATATACACCGATAGACGGAAGTTAGCAAACACTGGACCGAGCAACTGGACCAAGTGAGACGCCAGAGCTTTTTTGTGCCGTGTGTCATACAATCCACTTCCTGTTGTACACAACTGTTGTATATCATATCAGAATTCTTCTGTTGACCAAGCCTCACTCTATAACTGATAAGTAAGTGGAAGTGAACAGGCAGCACCCCCCACCCCGCACAACACAAACACTCTACAAAGCCCTATCACAATTGGCTCATGGCCATTTATGGTAGAAGAACTGATAGGCTGCTAAAGGGAGTGTCAGTCACCTTTTTCCTGTGTCTGTCGTAGACACCCTGACAGAACTAAGAGGAGCCACAGTACAGTCACAGTAAATTGACCCACGGATTACAAGTGTCATGGTTACACTGGACTTTAAGACACTGACGGTGCCGGTGGGTATCGTGCGGATGCTGCAACTGGTCTTCACCTGTATCTCCTTCAGCCTGGTGGCATCGGTGGGCCACTATACTCTCTCCTACTGGACGTGGTGTATGTTCACCTGGTGCTTCTGTTTCTGCCTCACCTTTTTCATACTGTTTCTGGAATTCACTAGTCTCAACGCGAAGCTGCCCATCTCCTGGGATGACTTCACCACCGCTTTTGCCATGTTGGCCGCCCTCATGGTACGTGGTGTTTATAACTCAATTGTTAGTGGGCGCTGGCGACAGATAATTTAAGTGTCAACTTGTCAGAGGTCTGTGTAATAGATAAGTGATTATCAGCTGTCTGGTTTGAGCCAACTGTTTCTGAGCCAAGTCAGAAGGATTAATAATATTAATCTTCTGCAGAGAATTAAGGCTTTACAACCAAAACAATTGTGCACATAAACTAAGATCCACCATATTGACTTTTGAGAGAACAGATCATTTCATTGAAGCCCAGTTCTAAACAAGATAGATGTAACAATATGGTTGCCAAGACAACCAAATTCATAGCACAAGATTAGAGGCATTTGATTATTCTGAAATTTTATGACGGAGCTGTTGCTACAACTACTGACTGAATATTTGTCTTTCTGTATTTTGAAGCTGCAACAGGTTTGCTTATTGTCCATTTTTCCACCAAACTCATGATAAAAGATTAACAGAATACAGTAGGCTACTGATCAAAAATATGGTCTACATGCACAGTCAATTAACTGTCTTACTGTCTTGTATTCAATCAAAGGGTGAATTGAGCCGGATTGACTAATTTACACTAATATTTTGGTCTTACTTTCAAACAGGTGCTGGCAGCATCCGTCATTTATCCCACTTTCTTCAGCTGCTCTTCCTGTAGCAAGGCGATTGGCGCCACAGTTACCTCCTGTCTGGCCTTCATCCTGTACGCCACAGAGGTCGGGCTGACCCGCGCCAAACCTGGTGAGATCAGTGGCTTTCTGTCCACGGTCCCAGGCCTCCTCAAGGTTCTGGAAGCCTTTGTGGCCTGCATCATCTTCATGTGCTTGGACTCCTCCTCATACTCCAGGTTCCCAGGGCTCCAGTGGTGTGTTGCTGTCTACTCCATGTGCTTCATTTTTGCCCTCCTTGTCATCCTTTTCACCATCTGCCGCCTCCTGGCGCTCTTCCCCGCACCGTTTGACAAAGTTCTGACGTGCTGTAATGTGCTGGCTGTGTTGATGTACATGACAGCGGTAGTCATCTGGCCGCTTTACAGCTTCCATAAAAATCCAAGGAACTGTTCCCAGGGTGTCTTTTGTCCATGGGATAATTTAGTGGTGGTCTCCGTCATGACCGGTTTCAACCTTGTTGCTTACATTGTGGATACTGTTTATTCTGTTAGGCTGGTGTTCATCACCAGTACATAGGTCACCAATTCACCGGATCACTCCATTCTCTGTAAACCTGAAGTGCACTTCAAATTAAAGGCAATATGAAATAGCAGAATGTTATGTAGAGGATTATGGTATCCCCTGTGTGGTTCTGCTCAAGGTATTTTATATTGTTATCATGATGATGCCATGCATTGTCTGAAGACATGAATTGTGTCCGTGTCTTTTAATCTGAACCTACTCAAAGGGTTGTGGTCCCAATCTCTCCAGGTTGTTTCTCTCTTTCCCCCCCAATCATTGTACCTTTGAGTTTTAGTACTGATGCAACTGTTGCGTCTCAGTAATCAACTCAGTCTATGATTATTCCCAACTATTTCAGTGCATGATAGATCAATTAAATGGAATGGTAATGAACTATTGTCATTTTGCGTGTATTTATTGCAGCACCTCTGCTCTGTGACACTTTGATCCACAACAATAATGTGTTTAATGGTTGAACAGCATATAATGGGAACCACCCTCTCCTTCTCCCAGGGTATTTGCTAAGGTGTGTCTGAGTGTGTATAAATTTAAGGGTGGAATGCAAGCTGAGATCCCAGTCCACACTCCCATTTCTTTATCTCTATTTACAGTATATAGAGAGAATCAGACGGGTGTGGGGTGAGTGAATCAACCACACTATTATATGAGGTTGTCATTGTTTTCACAGCATTTGTCCATTTGAATACCTTATATCATGTTTGCAACTCATCAGCAGGTAGAAAAGGTAATGATTTGTGCATTGTAAAAATAATGTCTCTAAGTGACAAATGGGGACAACAATTTTTGAAATTGGTTCAGTATTGAGCGAGCCGAATTTCACATGCTAAGTAGTAGCATCGTATCATATGTCCAGACGGATACAGTGACGTATGTGTGAACGTATAACGTACGCGAGTGGTGTCCTAATTCTTAGGGAAAGATTACAACCCCTAGCCCTTGTGGCTTCGTTCTGAGGGCCAAGGGGAAGTGGGCAAGGGGGGGTATTGGGATTGGCCCTTATAACGAGATCAGGGCCAGGCACCGCGGGGGGAAACATATTTTTTTGGCTCTCTGTGTGTGTGTTGGGCACCGCTCTGTTGGTGATGTTGGAGAGACGAGTGCCAGCAACAGTTTGTTGTGTTGGAATACAGAAAGCGTAGTTATAATAACAATCTGAGCCAAACAAGTACTTTTAGAGGATGTACAATTCACCGGATCACTCCATTCTCTGTAAACCTGAAGTGCCCCGTAGGGTTACATTGCAGTCTGTTTCGCTCAATACTGATCCAATTTCAGAAATTGTTGTCCCCATTAGTCACTTAGACACACAATTATGGGAAAATAGGGTCCAGGTTGAAAAATCCTGAAGTTACCCTTTAAATGTTTGACTTGCAGTATTGGTCAAGCTTTAACATTTAAATTCTAATTAATATAGATATCTTTTAACATGGACCATGACCATGGACCAGTGTTTTCAGTGCGTATCTACTTTTATAATTGTATTTTTATCCTATTTAACCAGGTAATTTATTACTGTTAAAATATTCTAAAATAGTGTGTATTGAGTAAAATATGTGCTTGTTAGAAGGGCATAACATTTTTTCTCCTTTATTATTCTTAATAAATCTGAAAGAAAACAGAATTTAGTCAAATCATGTATAATTAATACATTCTTCCTATTGCAGTAAGCACACAGCCAGGCTTGTTATCTGATAGTCTCATCAAATTAAGATGACAAAATGCCAACATAACAGATTGAAAAGGTTTATTTTGTCTTCATATATATAGTTGACAGCCGAAACCGTCAGCAGGTAACAACCTATGCAAAAACTAAATTGTCTGAAAATAAGAAAACTAGTAACTACCAACATAACAGGGTGGACAAAATGCCAATAATGCCATTGTTTGATGTATTTGGCATTCTAACTACTAATAAGGTAAGGGAGAAGGTCTTCAATGTCTGATTGTGCTTGATAACTTTAAAATCAGCAAATCATGAGAACATTTCATTTGCCAGATAAAGTATACCAGGTAGTGTAAAAGAATAGATTTTACAATATAGAATACCACTGTCAGCGTGAATACTGAAGTAAAACAAACCAAAACAATACATTGTAATTTAACAGCTCTTACAGTGTTTGGGATCTTAATCAACATTTGACATGAGGCACGAGTCAGGTAGGTTCACTGTTACTTTGTACTGTTTTGCTATATGCATACGAGGTGTTTTCACAAAGAATACATTTTGGTTTTGGTTGTGTAAGTCATTTTGTACCATAAATCTACAGAATGTAAATTTGTATAGTGAAATATAATAACAGCACTAAAATAAGCACATCTTTAAGTTTTGTTTTCTCATTAACACTTCACTTAAGTAGAACTTGGTTGCACTATGCTCACCATAACAACTTTATCAATATCCATCTTTACTTTCCTCAGTCGAAACACAATTCGATAAATTCCTTCACAGTCCCTCCTCCAATCCCCCTCCCCCCTTTCTTGCCCAACCCAGAAATAACGACTGTGAATGCAAGGATAGGATAAGAGCATTTATTTTTGAGAGGGGACCTACAACCCATGGATTCGATGGAGATTAGCATTTGAATGGGCCTTGCTCTGGGGACCAGAGTCCAATGTGTGTGTCGTGAGGTGAGCATGATAAGAGTCAACCAGTATCCAATCAGCAGCTTGAAAAAAGGTGATCATAAACTGCACAGATAAGCGCACAGAGACACACAGGATGCTCTGTTTGAGTATGCCAATACACAGGAGTTTCACTTCAAGAAGACACCTGTTTGGGCTCTGGTCTACACGGGATTCATTGATAGGATCTGGATTGAAAACCACAAGGTCAGTGTCAGTGTCTTAAAAAGCCTTGCTGTGCTGAGACGTGCACAAGAAGAAAAGGAGGGGAGGAGGAACTAGAGCAGAGAGAAGGTGACACAGAGGAGGAATGTGACATGGCAGAAAAGTTTCAGAAGAGGAGTGAATACAGTAACAAGACGCACAAAGAAAGACACTGAGGCACCAAGTGCCCAAAGACTTTGTTTGATACTAATCCAATCAAGCAACGATGAATGTGGAGGTAAGGTCACTCATCCAGCCTGTGGGCATCATGCGCATAGTGGCGACCATCCTCACTTGTCTGTCTTTCAGCCTAGCGGCTACAGTGGGATATGTATCGTCTTCCTACTGGGCTTGGTGCATGTTCACCTGGTGCTTCTGCTGCTTCTTCACCCTCCTCATCCTCATCCTGGAGTTCACCACTCTCAGTACCAAGGTACCTTTCTCCTGGGAGGACTTTACCACTGCCTTTGCTATGCTGGCCACCCTTATGTGCCTGGTCGCCTCAATCATCTACCCTACCTTTTTCACCTGCAAGACCTGCTACTACGAGATCGGCGCCACCTTAGTGTCCTGGCTCTGTTTTGGTGTGTATGCTGGCGAAGTGGCCCTGACCCACCTTCGTCCCAGTGGGCAGATCAGCGGGTTTCTCTCCACAGTACCCGGTATTCTGAAGATGCTGGAGACCTTCCTGGCCTGTCTTATCTTCACCTCCCTGGACCCAGATTGCTACTCTGATCACCCAGGACTCCAGTGGTGCGTGGCCGTGTACTGCTTCTGCTTCATCCTCGCCATCCTCATTATGCTGCTCACCATGGGACAGCTGCTCTCATTTCTTCCATTCTCCTTTGACAAGCTGGTGATCATCTATAACATTGTGGCAGTGATGATGTACATGACGGCCATGGTGGTCTGGCCGTTCTACAGCTTCAACAATGGGAGATGTGCCCACTCTGCCTGGAATAAATTGGTGGTGGTCACCTGTATGACTGTTGTCAACTTTATAATTTATACCATCGACACTGTCTACTCTATACGCCTGGTATTCTGTACCCAGGATCACTGACATTGCTCCTTATCACCCCTCTGACACTAAGTGAGAATAATGTTTATTGGATTCAAAACAGCAGGGACACTTCTTGGACCGGGGCTTCTGTTTTTCTGCTTATTGGAGCTTTTTATAAATTACCTTAGTTTCGTTGACACGTTGACACTCAGATGCTTTGGAAATGCTGTATTCTTATGATTCTTGTCACAGGTGGAGGTGGAGTGGCGTGCTGGGTGCCCAATACAATATGTAGAAAGAAGTAGGGTTAGTTAATGATTAATACAGTAGTAGCTATCAGTCATATAAATGAAAAATAATTGCCTGGTAGAACTTTGGATCCGGAGCTTTTATTTTGGCAGTTAATGCAGTGAATGTAATATCCTAACCTGACGCACCATCTGGGATGTCATCATTGGAAACTGCCCTGGAAAAGGGCAGGCACTTTCAAAAAAATACTTGGCAGGTGATTGGATGAACCATCTGTCTATCACCGTCTATCACGAGCTAACTTCAACCAATCAGCTCAACGAACCATATGACGTAGCAAGGGGAGCGCCAAAGAGGAAACACAACAAGCCGCTGTCCGAAAGCTAGCAAGCAGTCCGTACCGTTCTTTGCTCTTCTTTCAATTAAGAAATACTCTCCAGTTCAGATCAAACTGATTCTATAGCAGCATCTATGATAACGTCTTCAGGAGCCACCATTGTTGTTTTCACTTCTCGCTGTCGTCACACCTACAGTAAACCACGCCAGTTGTAGCTGCCACTAGTTCCTCATAGGACGCTGATTGGTCCGAACCACTGTGGTTCGGCCACATGTGCATACATTGAAGGGTGAGGGCTAGTTACCATCAACACAGAGCCCGGTTAACTGCGCATGCGTCAAAATGAGTGTTTGGCGCCCGCCGTACAATATGAACTGAAGAAGAGCATTTAAAGTTTGGTTAGTAAGAAGTGTTTTTAAATGCTTTGTGCATAGTGAAACTGTGGCAACTTCAGCGGAAATGACCACTCAACAACTTAATGTGCTCAGTTGTCTTTATATAGAACTGCAGGAAAAACACTTGTATTTTACAGAGACCAGCAAGGCAGCGTACACGGCTCATATAACATCTGATCCCAGAACAGCG
>CABFOS010048863.1:15388-27815 GCA_900660315.1 Diretmoides pauciradiatus | reverse complement strand
GGGAGGGGTTTGCTTTATAAAGATGTTAAATTTGTGGTTTCTCAGCACAAGCATACAAAAACATAAACAAAAGTATTGAGTCTGTTAAGTAGACTTTACTAACATACAGGAGGAGGCATCTCAGTACTATTCTCTAAACCTGGAGGAGGAAATGCTGTTTACAGGTTGTTTTTTTTACAAAGAGGAGGGCGCCACCTGTCTCCGTGACAGTGTCAGTACAGCATGGATTAACTGACATGGAAAGCAGTACCTTTTTATAAAAAAAAAGAAAAAAAAAGAAACTATGTGTTCTGTAATAGCCTGAGAAACCAAACGTTTTTTCCCCTGTTGAAATTTCTTAAATACTTGCTGCTTAGATTACATCATATTAATGATTGATGATTTAATAATTTTATAATTATTTATTTGGTCAACTGCATAACTTGGTTATTTATTATTTATTTATTTATTTATTTGTTTGTTTATTTGACAGTATATTTATCACTTTTATTTTTATTGATTTTATGGTTATATTAAGATAAAGATATGTATCAAAAAGAAATGCTTATTGGGGCTTTTCTCTCTTTCTCTCCTTTTTTTTCCAATTTTACAATAAAAATTCAAACTGGATGTTTTGTTTCTCAGACTTATGTTGAGTGACGTGCATAACCACAATACAAGTGGGGGGGTTGTTGCAGGAAGGTCCTCCCCTAGACATCCATCTATGTCCCAAGGACCTTGACTGTTCATGGGTACAGGTGTTGCAACCTTTTACAGCCCTACCACCTCAAGTCTATTACACCTTATCTGTTTCAAACATGCTTTATCATATCATCATTTGGGGCGACCATGCAATAGCTGCACATATAACAGGGTGTAGTTGCTATACCCCTTATATCAGACAGAAGTCTACTTTGGAATTCATACTACATCATAAACTGCTGCAAGCTTTACGGGTGGAAAATGTACCCATTTCATACTCATATGAAAACTCAATGGGGCAGTGTGTAGGATGATTTAGATTATCTGTCATTGTGGAGACTGAGGTCCTATTGCTTTACCAGTTGGCAGGTCACCTGATGTCGGCCTGCTTCTGGGAGCTGAAATATGTGTCAGGACCCAGGAATGGGCAAAGAATACAAAAACAAAAGCAGTGGCGCTGAATATGTCACAGAAGCATCAGACATTTCTCAGTTGAGAGGTATCATACATGGTGGAATGGCTGTAAGACAAAAGAAAAAGATGGGGAAATAACTTTTGACATGCAGGAAATTGATATAAAGAAGGCATAAAGTTACCAGTTAAGTTGACAGAACTACTGCATTGCTTTGATGCCAGAAAAGCCCAAATCTGTTGCAAATATCTGTTGGCAGCTGACTTTCCGCCTGCACCATGTAAAGGCACAATGATCAGAAGCTACTGTACTCTAGCAACTGAACCAATATGTCTGTGACACCACATACACATTTTAAAGAGCAGAGACAGATATAAAAAAGAAGGGGAGGGGCAAAAAAAAGTAGAACCACTGGCTCATGAAATAAATTGTCCCAATTACAATAAAGTGTGGCTCTTGGTCAGTGTGCACGGCAGGCAGTTCATCTTTATTACAATCAGTTAATGAAAATCAATCCCCCTCCTGATAAACTCTTATCTCCACGGCCTTTGCACGCCCCTCGTGCGGGGAGATAATAAATTAGGGTAATATTGCCTTTGATGAGGGAGTGAATTGCAAATGATTGTAACTTTCCAAGATTTATGATGCAGATGCTTAATTTCCGAGCTGGGTTTTTCGGGGCGTCGGGGGGCCGGGGGGCCATTTGTTAAAAGTTTGGTGACACAGACTCGTTAATGAAAATACACACAACCAGGTGTTCTCTGCTGTTGTCTACTGTTACAGTAGCAGTGGGAACATCGCCCAAATGGCAGGAACCCCTCGATTGTAGGATCTGTATGCCGTTTTCCTTAGGCATAGTACTTTACCTATAACAGAATACATATTGAGAGACAGAAACCCAAGGGATGCAATGTGTTTACTAAAGTAGAACTGCCAATCATATAATGTTGTTTTTTCCCCATTCTCTATCACACAAGCCAGGAGCGTATGATTTGATATGTAGGTCAATACCCATTCAGGAAGGAGGCAGTGGGTGAGATATGTCTAGTTGCAAGCTGTCACTCTGATTATTGAGGAGACACAGAAAGATTGAGTTGGTCAAGTATGAGAGAGGCTGTGGTATGAGATAGCTGCATAATCGTTGTGACTGGAATCATCTAACAGCCACACACACACATACACTGTGCCAGAGAGATGAATAACTTCTTGCTCTTTGTTCTGCAGCAGTGACCCGTGTAACAGAGTGCAATGTGTATGTATGTTGAATGTATTTTTACTTAGTGCCACAAATAGGTTCTGAGTGCATCATTAAGCAAAATGCTTTTGTGCGGGTGGGTTAGCGGGTTATGAGTCATCAGGAATTGCAATAATTAATGCAAGGTGATTATATAAGGAACCAGTTGTGGAACTCAATGCAATCGCGTTCACACAAGAGGAGCTGAACTATGATACGTGGGTGACCAACGTTCCCTATATGCATCAATAAATCCAACAAATCGAAGAGTCATATAGTTACACATTTGAATGCAGCAGTATTTTAAACATGGTCTGTTTGCAACACATATTCTAGAGTCATTATATTCATTCAACTAACTCTACATACTCTGTTGACCTTGGAAAATAAACACTGTTCATAGTGCAATATGTACAGTGTCCTATGTGTTGCTTCTGCCCTGCTCTCTAACTTAGGGGTGACACCTTAAGTAACAATATCAAAGTCAAGCACAATAATGCTTAGAGCACATATCCAGAACACTTGATCTTCTTATAATACAAATCCTTATCAAGGCTACCTCACTTACGTCTAAGGAACACTTAGTATTAAGACAGCCATCAATCTAGCTATTATCAATCAAGGAGAGGACTCACACACCACTATCTATTTATCTTGCCAAGTGCTCTATTAATATCAAATTAATTTCCCCATTGAGAGTATCAATCACTCAAGCAGTTTTTTTTCAACTCATTAGCTTGGTAATTGTCCTTGTTTACAGGGGAAAGTCAAGACAGGATGGCTCAAAGAGGGTGGATGGGCAATCTATACAGGCTTGAGCAGTAGCCTGCAAAGCCATGCTGCATCCTCCATGCTGATACAGGGATTAGACTCCTCTCTAGTTTATGAAATATTGACCCTCTTCCACTATTCTAAAATATTCTTCCAATAAGAGAGAAGCGGTTTTGAATCTCCGAAAAGGTAATGAACGGAGTTTCCCTCTTCCCTAAATCAAATGTTCACAGGTTGTCAAAGAATCAGTAGATTGAAAACCCACTCGCGCATTGGAGTTATATAAAGCTAATTTCTGCTGCCTGACAGTGCTGTCAGATGACTGCGTCTCAAAAATGACATGAATCAAGACAAGGCCTGCAGCTCTTTAGCTTTGTTTAAAATGATAAGGCAAACACACACACACACAGTTTACAACTTAGCAGCAAACATACATCGAGAGAAATTGCCAGAAATTTAGAAGGAGAAAAACGATAAGGCGAGCTTGACAGAGGTTTGACGAATATAGTAAATGCCATACTCGTCAACGTGTTAACTAGTGCTCCTTCGCCCAGCGCTGCCAGCCCAAAACAAGATTGCAGACAAGAAGTTTTTGAGTGAGTGATAATTATGAGAAATGATGAAGCGACCAAGGGAAAGAATAAAACCTAGTTCCTGCATTCTGTCTCTCCAACCAGGGTTGGACTCAAATGACTTCCTACTCAATCAATTCAAAATATAAATTAAACCCACAATTCACCAATTATAGAGCATTGATTTTCAATAACCTCATCTACTGGATGGAGGTACCTTTTGATAGCATTTTTTGAGATATTAAAATGAATTGAGTCCATCTCTTTCTCTGAGCCGAGCACAGTGTTCATATTTAGCACAGACCTCAGTATCTTATGCCGTTTGCTGTTTTTGCTGTGGATTCTAACCTCATGTTAACCACAGACTAAATCCTATTTGGAGCCCTGCAGTTTTCTGGCAGACAAAAGCAAAGCCAGCAGCCAGCTCAGCACTGAGAGCTAACATTTACACAGGGGACTGTGCATCCCTACAGCTACACAGGCAGCTTGTCCAAACCCTCTTTTTGCTAAGCAGTCGCCAACCTTCATGGATTGAGGACTCTAACCGACACTACTGGTCTTACAAGCAGGGGCTTTTAAAACGCTGCTGTCGTAGAAACCCATTACTCATAATTGGTATTTTTCATTGTTTGTATGAGTCTTATGTGCTGGGTGGTTACCATGAATCCATTTGAAGTCAATTGCAGAATTTCAAAACACATGGAAGGCTGTTGGAATTACTTTTTGGAGATCTAAGATCCTGATCGAGGAGCAGTGATGAGGGCTGACTACTATAGACATTGCAACTGAATTCAAAACTCCTGGTTTGTAGGGCCACACAAGGTGAACCACAACCTCATAGCACAATGACGTGATGCCTTTATGGTGGTACAAAAACATAGTACGTCTAAAATTGGACCCCATTCAACCCTAGCATACAACTGATAGGACATGAAAGAATCCATGACACTATTAATCAACTAAACAAGATACTACAAATCAAACACTGATACAAGAAAGAGGAAACAAAGCATATCCAAGAGTGTCCAACACTTTAATACAGAAAATTACAGATGCAGTACAACACATATTAGTTTACTTTCTTACAAGGACTCAAAATAACATAACTAATCACAACAAATGTAAAACATATTACAGTTAAAACGTCTATACACAGGCAAATGTACACAATATAAAACACATATATACACTCTTTCAATATATTATTATAGAGATTTGTTTTTTTACCTAAAAAACTGGAAGCCAAGCAGCTTGAAGAGGGAGTGTTTCACTGAAGCGATAGAAATGTCACACTTGAATATAAAGAAATGTTGCGGAATATCACACTGAAATATCATATATCATAGATAGGTAGTTTTTACAAACAGTTGTTGGATCCTGTGTAATTAGCATGCCAGTTTCAGAAAATAACATTGAAATGAACTGAACTTGGAGTGTTAAACCCATTAAGTGCTAATGATATTACTGGATTATACAGGATCTAATAACGAAAGAGAAAGCTCTGCACAAAAACATTTTCAACATATGCAACTCAATATATGGTGAAATCATGTTTATATGAAATCATGTTTTGAGGCTGGGCACTATTGAGTTTCTCAGTGGAAATGAAATATTTACACACACACAAAAAAAAGTCATTTTGATTAGCTGCCTTGAGGTCAGCACAAACAATCATGCAATGAGTTTCACATTTGTTTTTCCAAGATTCAGCTTCTGTTTTAATCCAATTTACAGGAAGAGTGTGGAAATGGAGTGAGCGTTATGTACTTAACCTACAACTAATGCGACATGATTGTGTGCATTCAGGTTTCTCTTGAAATGAAGTGGCACATGTATGAAGCTGCAGAAAATGCAGAGGGGAGAAAATGGCATCTTTTTATGAGTGCTAAAATCCTTCAAATGACAACAACAGGAAAAGACCATAACATTCACAAATACAAAAAAATAATATATGGATGCTCTAGGGCACTCTTTCCTCAAGCTGGCAATGCTTCCACTTTGTGTGTTTTTTTCTGTGTTTCTCTCTTTTTTTATTATTGATTTTTTTGTTTTTTACAAAAGCAGCAACACGAGGAGTAGGAGTGAGAGCAGGGAGTGGGTGCTGGATGCTGCTGTGGCCAGCGTGTGTGACACCCCTTGGCTGTAAAGAGGAGGAGTCCTTGGGGAATTCTGCTTCAGTTTACTGGGAGGCAGTGCCTTTAAATCCTCCAGAGCACCGTAGGCTGCCATGGAGAACTCAGGGTCTCCTGTGGTCAGTAAGTCAAACACACAGGACTGGAAGTACACATCCTCCACCTGTAGAGTCTCCCTACACTTGGCCGTAGCCCGCTCCACCGTATAGATCTGGTGAGGGGGCCGCAGGGGACCCAGCTCTGTGTTGGTGCCCTGCCCGGGGCCAGGCAGGCGGGGGTGCTGGCTCTGACGGCCCAGTGTATGCTCTTTAATGAGCTCGTTGCGCGGGCAGCCATGCAGGCAAAGTTGCAGCCCGCCATTGTCCTCCGACAAGTCCAGGGTATCCTCTGGCATGCGGATGGCAAAGGTCAGGTAGCTGCCCACACGGCGCACAATGATGGAAGTGCCGATATAGCGGGCCTGGATCTTCACCTGCCGGCCCACTCCAGAGCCACCCCGCTCTACGATCATCAGGCTGCCACTCTCACCACCGCTGCGCGTCCCGTCCTGAAAGGCCAAGGGCAGGTCTTCAGTGGTGGCCTGGTACACCTTCTGATCTGTACAGCCGTGGTATGACTTGAAGATCACTGTGATCTGAAGCAGGGGAAAACATAAGAGCAATGTTATTTAATGGTTCAAATTAATTTCCATATACAGCATATGCTAATTTTCCTTTACAATTTGAACATTTCACTAAATTCAACAACTGCTAAATGAGCTAGCAGGTCATGTCTTTGCTTAAATGCAATGCTCAACTTAATACTACAAATGATCAAAAATATCCCCAATATAGTCTCAAACAGGAGTAGTACCACTTAAAGCCACATGGTGGCAGCAGGAGACCAAACATGTCTGTGGAAAGCGCTGAGATGGGGAAATGTCACTATATTTTAATGATTTTAAAGCCCACAGTACACTATGCTTTTTTCCTAGTAGACAGACAGGGATTTACTCTCTGGTGTAAGACCATCCAGACGATAGATGTCAATGGTCCACTGGAATTCATCAACCAAACAGACCAAGCCTAAATAAACCACAAAATATACACAAATATGTGGTCTTCTCCATTCCTAAAACAAATGACTAATAATGCTAATAAATGATGGCAGTAACTCCAGCATTCCTCCCTGAATGCAGGATCAAACACACAGACACGCCTGCATGCCTCATGGCTCCATAAATCTTCAATCTCTTACTTTGCCGGCACTGTTCAGTGTCTGCGCAATGACTGACTTCAATTTGTATTCCAGTCGAGATTTGAAAAATTGGGGCCTAACCTCTATTTCTTCAAAGCTATTTGACAAAGCGGCGGCTGTGGTTAAGTTTACAGTTACGGGGGATACTGTATTTGATGGACGATTTCCTGTCTTAAGCCAGACAGTTGAAAACAACTCCGAAAGCACGGTGGGGACATGTGGGTACTGGCACAGGCATACCCTGACTACAGGTTTGCATTAGTCTCCCCACCCAATACACACTGGAAATTCCTTTGAAATAGTTTGTTCTGAAATCCCTGCACTCTCTCGGGGTGTAGCCTACTTCAAAGCAATTTTCGGTAATGTTACATAGTTTGTTTGCATGTGCCAAGCAGATTACATTTTCTAATAGGTACAGATAAGGATTTAAGTTAAAATTGGTTAATGTAGGAAGGTCACCTAAGCACCTAAGACCGGCTGATTTAATTATTGGGATCAAAAAACCCTTGCTGCTGTCCAATTGTTCTTTTATTTTTCCATATTTACACAAAAAAGGCCCAGTTAATTATTTGACCAGAGGGGTGAAAAAAACATTCCAGATTGTGGCGGTGGAGGAAAATGTTTGAGCGAGCGTTAATCACTACCATATGACCACCCATGTGTTAAAGGTAGAGCGCTCAAGCATGTCTGTGATTCAACACCACTAAAGGACACCCTCCTCTCGCTGTAGATCTGAAGGACTTGCAAGACAGGAGGAATGCTGGGGCTGCAGAGGCACCATGGACTGACACTTTACTGCAGATGTTTTAATACTTTATGACAAATTTGAGGTTAGTGAAATAAATGGCATAAATGGTTGTATTGAGACATTAAGTCATGACTTTAACACTGCTAATGCCATACCTGCTCACTGACTATGACTATATTTTAAGCACAAAGAGCACTACAACAGGCTAAGTTGAGCTAGGCAGGTTTTTCCCCATTGTCTGGAAGGTTACCAGTTCTGCATGACCCTCTGGTGGACCCATCCTTACCTTGCTAGTTGCCGTGGCACTGGAACCTAGGACAACGGGCACATTGGTCACCTGCACCGACAGGAAGCGGTTATCAATCAGAGGCCACGCCCCCTCCACCTTGCAGGTCTGAAACTCATCCCGGAAAGTCCGTAAGTGGGGGTCTCCGAATAATCCACAGTGGGCATATTTCTTTTGCTGGCCAGCCGGGCCTGACATCAGGACCCGATTCTCGTAGTCACACAGCTCAGATACTGCGGGTCGAGATGTACTTGGGACCTTGGCAGAGGAGGTGGGCCCGTCACTGGAGCAGTTATGCTGAGAGAATAGCTCCTTAATGCGGAAGACAGCCGAGTGGTAGACCAGGTCACCTCTACAACTGCGTGCCGTACGTCGGGTACACAGAGCATAGGCCCTCAGGGCAATGCAGTAGTCCAGGTCCATAGACATCTCCTCCTGCAGACCACTAGAGGGTGAGGTAGAGGCCACGTACTCTGCATTACAGCGCTGGATTCGACACTGCTGGCAGTGCGCTGAAGAGCGAAAAGAGAAGCATTATCAGCATTTCACTTGCAGAATTATGATAACATTAACACACTGAAAATAGCACTTAAGAGTGAGGTTTTTTAAATAATGTAAAAAATAAAATAAAAATCTCTGCATCATTTGCATTAGTAACATCCCTCTTTTTAAAGATGTTGCTGGCTATATAAACTTTGATTGTATAATGCAAATCTGCATTCAAAAAAAAAGTTTATAAGCATCTTATAATCCTCCTTACATTACCTAAGTATAACAGACGAGTCTGTAGAGTCAAACTTTTCCACCATCAAGTTTACCTCAATCTGGAGAGCCATTAAAATCCAAATAAGTGAGCCCACAAGGCCATGATCCCATACTGTGCTAGAGTCCGTCAAAACTTATTTCCCCCAACTAGCCCTCACAGAAATAGCATGCAGCCTCACTGTAGGAGGAAACCAACCTGTGTAGTTTGCCTAAGGGTGTTGAATGTGGTTTGGCTGTTGCTGGGGCAATAGAAGTCCATTAAGCTACACTGCATGACATGGCTCTGCATATAGGAGCAGCTAACTTCAGACCAAGGGCAATATCACAGCGCCAGGCTTGTTGGGAGGGGGGCACAGGATATTTGTGTGGCATAGCCTAAATTCTGGACTTCCCGCGACCTTATGACTATGCATATAGAATATGGGGAATACAAGTGCTGAGAATAATGAAATCCATTTCAACTTTTGATCATTGTGATATCCAATACAGAGAATGATGGGACATTAAGTTATGCTGACTATTGGATTACATTTGCCATTTCAAACAGAAAACAGCTGGTGGTAAACATCAGGCAGCATCCCCATACGTCACTTTAATATAGACTGGGTTTCAATAACAAGAGACTGGTTTTCTGTTTACTCCAATGGTCTATCTATTCGGTCAGTTTTCTCCAAACAGTCAAAGGAGATATAAATCTGGCTGCATGTGAGTCTTTCACACCATTTCGTCCCACTCATTGGTCTGCACTGTGGACGCACTGTGGGGCATGACACATGATGAATGCATCTCACAGTCTCTGCACTTCCAACGTGAGCGCTGATAAAACTGAGAGGGGTGTGAGAGGTCAAGCTAGAGGCATTCTGCACCCTTCCTCCGAATTCCACCAGGCCTCCCCCATCTTGCAGTGAGGTCACTTAAGTCTGCTTTGATTGACACTTTTTGACAATCACTGCCTACAGAGCCATCAACAACCATCTCTTTAGAAGGTATTTTCTGCTACTTAGTAAGGACCATGTGGGAAAAACAAAGAAACAAATGCGGAAATCCAAATAGCCCACGCACAAATAAAACCCAACTTGCATTAGCATATTACAGTTTTACACATGTGGTAGAGGAATGGAGAGATATGCTCCATTTGGCTTGGGACCTAATCTTTGGATGAAAACTGTGGGCTGCAGTTGGACTGTAATAGTTTCACAACTGTTAAGAAGTCACTTTTTCCCCCCAGAACAGAGCCAGGTGTGACTTGCTGGGACCAAGGCCAGCTCATAATGATTACAAGACGGGACTCAAATCAATATTTTCTTGTTTCACATTCAATTTAGGTTGATGAATCTTCTATAATGATACAGAGATGAACTAATTCAGATAAATCACTGCAGTGAGACTTGGCCAGCCTTGTTTGACACTGCATCATTTAACTGTATAATGTGATTCACCCATGCAGATCAAATTTCACTAATTTTGTACACAGCCGTACATACTAGTAGACAAAGAACTTCTTTTTAAATAAATCATTATGTTCCCTAAGACTAACCTACATCATGTGAACCAATCTTTGCCTTTCTGCGACTATATATCCTTTGCATTTTCCAACCGTGATGCTATTTTTCTTAACTTGTCTCGCTGGGGTTTCCACATCTCCAACAAGTTGTCACAAAGGACCAAAACAATGCGGGTCTAGACCAATGGTTCCCATAGTGGAGAGTCTGGGGGCCTCCAGGGGTCCTTGAGGGGGTCCCCAGCAGATTTAGATAGATTTCTACTTCTGTTAGTTACAATAAGGGGATGATAATACAATAATGGGATATTGCAACAAGCCTCCTCAGATGGGGTTCAAAATCTTATCAAGTGGGTCCCTGGTGTAATGTGTGTCCATTTTTTCTTTTTCTTTTGGGGGGGTCCTTGACATGAACAAAATGGGGAAACCCTGGTTTATACCATAGTAACAACAAAGTATTGAATCAACCCCACAACATGGTCATGTGTGTAGTTTGCAGAGGACGATCAACACGTTCAGAGGCCGAGAGAAGCTGGACCCCCCGACCCCCCTCTCCCCCATATGCATGGTAGCTAACAAACGAACCATGAATGAGGGGGAAACACAACTTTAGCTCACCAATCCACCAAAACAGTCAGAGCCGGGGTGCAATAACTGCAACCGTGACTCGAGATATTAAAAGTGACCGTTTTTCGTGTTTGTCCCGCTGTATTTCGGGGGTGAAAACAACGCGTCTCTCCCCCTGTGTATGTACAGAGGGACGGGACGGGACGCCTGTTGCTCTCGGGCTAAGCTAAGCTAAGCTAAGCTAAGCTAAGCTAAGCTAAGCTAAGCTAAGCTAAGCTAGCTAACTGTGGAAGCTCCGTCGGAACTTCACGCAACTTCTCTCAAACTCCCGATATCTGTGATTGGTAAAAACACGCGATAACTGTTGGGGCGTTTTGGTGGCGAATTAAGTGGCTTTAGTTCGTCCACGATGGTTGGTACATTTTACCCCCTCTCCCCCCCAAAAAAGTAAAGTAAAGTAAAGTAAAGTAACTCGTGCTGCCATCGGCTGTGGTAGCTAGCGAAGTGTTAGTATCGGCTGGAGGATCGGATACAACAAGACTTTACTTTGTTCCCACATTGGACGGGGATACGTTCCAACAACAACAACCACATTTCTTTTAAAACACATCAAACATCCAAAACCCCAAACTAACACATTGAAAAGTGTGGCTCCATTTCACTTCAACAACAACAACAACAAAAAGAGTGTTTTTTCCATTCCATTCCCACCTCCATTCCAGGGTGCGGGAAAACGTTTTGCATACAGCCTTTGGAGGAGCAGCAGAGCACAAAGCCTTACCTGGTCGAAACAGCAGCGAAAGTAAAACCATCGTCAACGTGATACAGTCCCAAAGCTGCCGCTTAGCCGAGGGTGGAGGTCCGCTTCTCCCCATACCAATCCATTCAGTTAGAATGGAGTTCCGCGACTGCTGCTCATCGACGCCGTGGCTGCGGGAAATCAGACAAGAATTCGTCTCCCTTTCCCAGGCGCTGTCATTCAAAAGGGGCCCCGGTCTTCAGGGCGGCTCTACGGGGGGAGGGGTCTAGCGTGGAGACGGGGGCCTGGAGGTGATGGTTGGCCAATGAAAGACTAATTATTCACTAACCGCTTGATATTTACATGGAGCGGCAATTACCGGGATGAGGCCAATGGAAAGTGCCTCCAACAAGAACAAGAAGACTCTCCAAGGAGCTAATACTGTAGTTATAATATAGTTATACCTAGTTTGTAGGTTGTTTCTGTTTGTGATCTGGTTTAGGAATAGTAAGGGAAACTGATTTTCAATGGCCATTCAGTATATTCAAAGGTGTCAAGTAATGAAGCTTTTGTCATGCAGAACTGAAACGAGCTATTAGAGAATGTAACTCAACTCTTCATGGCCAGAATACTCTGCACTACAAAGCATTCAGGGCAACTGTCCTGTAGGACCCCCCTGCTGAAAACAAATGGCCAGCAGTGCGTGCGTGTGTGTGTGTGTGTGTGTGTGTGTGTGTGTGTGTGTGTGTGTGTGTGTGTGTGTGTGTGTGTGTGTGTGTGTGT